>JAXCGZ010017402.1:42500-70992 GCA_037179515.1 Halocaridina rubra | reverse complement strand
TCTCTCATTGTATTACCCTTTATTTGTGTCCTTTTTTAATAGTGATTTAATCTATATACTTGATGGATTTTGATATAAATATTTTTTTTTTCATTTATCCACTAGAACGGATAATTTTGCTTGAATATTATTTTGTTATTTTTCCAACATTATTACATTATATTTTATTTCAGTTTATTGTCTTTTTTAATAGTGATTTGTTCTGTACACGAACAAAAATATATTATAAATATTTTTTTTAATATCTCAAAATTCCCTGTATCTTTCCAGTCAAGCGGAAAAAAAAAATAAATTTGTATCGATGATGTGCATTAAAATTTATGGGCTGAACACACGCTGATCAGTGCTTCTGAACGCTTTGGCGAAAATAAGATAATCTTTTGAACATAACATTGTAAATGAACTCTAAAAATGTATTGATTAGTTGTACTGAACTTCGTGACTGAATGCAAGATTATGAGATCATCAACTATACGGAACATTGTGACTGAACGCGAGATAATCAGCCGTACTGTGCATTGTGTCAGAACACGAAAAAATAGTTAAACTTTTCATAGAGAGTGAACGCTGGATTATCAGCTGTACTGAACATAAGGAAAAAGGAGTTGTAATGTTGAATGTCTGAACGCAAGCTTATCATTTGAACATTATGACTGATCGTATACACGAAGCCTCTGAACAGGACTGGGAAAGCGAAGTAAGTCCAAGATACCCTTTTATTTATTCGATTGAAATTTACTGTCTGGACACAAGCTGAACAACTGAACTATACATTTTGACTGAACATTCACACGAAAGTTTTGAACAGGACTGGGAATATTTGAAGGGTTTTGCTTACATAGGCTATGTAAAGCTCAAAACCGTTTACAGCCAAAAATTTGAACCAAACCTGCTACATTTTTTTTAGCTCTAAAATATATAGTTCTGTCATTATGTTTATTGTTCGTTCATAAACATAATTATCGGTATTTTTTTTTTATTTTTTTTAGATTTATTTATTTCCACCACTTTTCGGTAAAAAAATATTATGGTGGTAAAGATATGTCCGGCTAGTGCAGTGGTAACGCGCTGGTCTCGCATTCGCGAGGTCGACAGATCGGTTCCCACTCAGGACCGAGAGTTTAAGCTGTTTACTGGGTAGGTTACTGCTGTGGATGGGTACCACAGTGGGGGGGTTGCGGCTTGCCTCGGCTGACGTTCTGAGGAGCATCTCAGATGGATATCGGAACTGAAACACAGGCAAACTTTTAAACTTTAACTTTCGTACAAAAAAAAATTCTTAATTATGTTCTAGGCTTTGTCTCTCAGCATGCATAATGAGTACGCAAGTTTAAAATGGCAGGTCAAGGGTGGAACAAATGCGTTTTGAGTTCATGCACAGGTATAGGCAAGCATAATGTCTGTCCTGATGCTCTACACCTAAATAATGGTGTCAATCCAGACATTGATGATAGTGCTATTTATTATTAACTGATTTGTGTATGGTAGAAATTATAACTGGATTTTTTTTTTTTTTAGGTTTAAAAACTGAATATTACACTGGAAATGTAAACCTAAAAACATTCATGATACCATAATCATCATTTGACAACTTTAAACCATGCATAATGTAATAGTACAATATAACTTTTTTATTCTCTGTTAGCTCCACAATTTATTGTTCTTTTTCATTATTTAAAATAATAATGCAGAGTTTATCGTAAAAAGCTATTTTGTGGGATTGAAGAAATAGATAAGCTAGCCATTCAAAACTCCATTTTCAGTGGTATAGATTAGAGAGCTCTCTTGTTATTATCCGTAACTATTGCTTTTCTGTGTCAGATCATTTTCATGTCATTTATATTCTTTAATTTTTTTTTTTCTTGGGGGGGTTGAGGGCATGAAATTGTAGTATATATATATATATATATATATATATATATATATATATATATATATATATATATATATATATATATATATATATATATATATATATATATATTTTTTTTTTTTTTTTTTTTTTTTTTTTTTTTTTTCTCCACAGGAAGACATACTAATGAATAGAAATATTTTTTTTTGTTTAATTGATGTCATGTTCTGCTTGAGAGCAAATTAACTACATATAATTATAATAAGGGAGTCACCAGGGCTCTGACATACCCTGCACATCCTTACCCATTCACTCAGCCACTTTGCGACAAGAAAAAAGACCACAGGGATTGGGATTGCAAGCCCTTCGCTCACCTATCCCTTTTAGTTGGCTCATACGACTCAAAGAGAATTAATAACAGCACTTACTCCCATCATCAGAGATAATAGGCTAAACGAAATTACATATTAGTAATTCTTTACATTAAGTCATGTTTTTTAGGAGAAAATATTGGGAACGATTTTGGGAAAAACCGTCTTTAATACCAAAGCTATATCAGGGGGCTATGTTCCATCTTTTCTGTGTACTTTCATCATTCCTTTTCATATTATCTGCCTCTTCTCCTTCTGCATCATTAATTCCTATTCATACTGTCCCTTTCCTTTGAAACTTTCTTATGCTAACGCTTCTCTCTTCCTCAAAAGTTTAAGTAATCACATTATGCATAAAGCAAACATAACATAAATATGTTATGCTGACATCTTGCTCTGTATATTATAATGTTATTTGCAACTTTGCTATCTACAGTACCCCTGCTATGAAAGTACTGTATTTAAATTGGCTGTGAATATTTCAAATATTATATTCACAGATTATGTCATTTGATTTTCAGTTATTCATATACACTTACTCATAGTATAGCCTAGTTTGGAGCTTTTAGCATCATGAAATGCTCAAAATTCTTAAGGGTGGAATATGTGATAGGGAAAGAGAGACAATATATGTATTCAAAAGAAAAAAATATGAAAGAGATCATAAGAATTCAGGTAAATTAAGTAGAAAAAGCAAGAATATATTACTTATTAAAGTATATCAACCAAAAATTTTCAATTCAGCACCTCTTTTAACTAGTACAATTGATAGTTTTTAATACAGTATATATCATTGACCTATTATTTATTTATACTCAGTGCTTCTGACACTGAGTAGCATATCTCTAAAGACATATATATAGGCCAACTTACTGCTATTAATGATTACAAGAAAAAATACTGATCGCTCAGAAAAAGATTTATTTCATAAATAACAACAGCCCCAGAGAGCAAATGCTGGAATGTGTTTCTCAATACAGTACATATTGCTAAAAAGAAATAAATAAAATAAACACTGTTCAAAAGGAAGTTTGTTATGAAGTTCTCATAATTGAAAACCCTTTTCTTTAACATTGATTATCGACATATAAACCTTATCATTATCATATCCATGCGGTGCATGAATAGGTATCACACGAGGGATGTCCAGAGTTATCACTGTGCCTGATTTATGGAAATAAAAGGTTCCTATGGCTTATATGGAATACTTCTGGGATATGAAAATATGATCAAGGCAATATCATTTGGGGCAGAGCTCTCTAGTACTGTACAGTAGTTCTTGTCACCTACATTGTATCAACAAATACTGTCTACAGCACTTGTGATCTTGCCTGTAAATCTGACATACTGTACATCCTGAAGAGCATTTTCATTATTTGTTATCATTGTTTTAAATGGATTATATGTATTTCTGAATTCAAGATGGGGGGTTATTCATCTGAACAAATTCATCTCCTGGCTTTGATGTTGTATGTTGTAAAGAGAATGGAATTCATATTTCTTCAAACTGTAAAACTGAGGAACCCTGAAGCCTTGTAGTCTAAATTTACATAGGCATGAGGTTAGCTTAGTTATCTTCTCATTACATATATAAGCTGGACTTTGAGCAAATGGTAATGGCTAGATATACTGTATGCTAATAAGTATCATAGTTGTTGTCTTACTCCTATTGGTTGGTGCCTCCTTGCAATCTCTGGCAGCAGAAGGCAATAGGTACATTAAAAAATTATTGAGAATATTAGGAATCCTCTTAGATATTCAGTGATAATCTCTTGGATTTTGGTCAAGAGGCTTAAGTTATGTTATATTAAGCAATTGATTACCTGCAGCTGAGTTAGAGATTAAATGGTAGATGTATTGCAGAGGGTTGTATTTATAGCATTTTAAACTGATGAGTAGATGGATTGGCTGTTAACCTGTAACAGGAAAGTATGATCAATGTGTTTTAAAATAAAGTTCTATTGGATAATTTCTAAGTGTCATCACTCTGGACGTTGAGAGAGATCATGGAAGGTGAAACACACTTTGGTAATCATGTAATGGCGTCTAAAAATAATTGGGAATTTCTTTTTTTTCTGTATGAGACATAACGGTTTAATACCTTAAAACGCAGTTTAGGGAATTTTTTGGAACCAGAGTTTTGAAGGAGAAAATTCGTAGTCTTCTTGGCTTGTATGGAATAGGAAAATAAGAAATGGCCACTCTTTAATCACTGATGCAATAGTATAAAATTCATTATATACACATATTTAGAGGCCTAAGCCTATCATATTTATCCTTGTATATGAAGTGCAAATGAATGATTTCCAGAGGGGAACTACAGCATTAATTATAAAAAGAATAAGTTGTACATTTGCACTGGAGCTCCAGGAATAGGTTATATCCCCCAGTATTTTCACCATCACTCATTAATATATCATTACTAAAGTGGAATATGTAATGACTCATAGCACAAATATTTCTTGCCTTTTACGTGATACCAATGGCATCTCACGGCACATCTTTGAAACACTCACTAGCAAGTGAACTAGATTGTCTGTCCATTACTGGTAATTTTGAAGAGTCTAGACTTCCAGGGGATGGACAAGTCTTGAATGAAACAGGTCGACTTCTGTCTTGAGATCTATTTACCGTACTGAGGCGACGAGCTAAAGCATTTTGGAAAACCGAGCTTTCACTAACGCTCCTAATTAATGAAGTTAATAAATAGCTTTCTATAGGAACTCTACCTAGCGAAGGCATCGAGCAGTACTGACAACGGATCCGCCCTTTGGTTCTGTATCTCGCCCTCCTGACTCCTGCATAACGTTTTGGCTGGATTTGATGGGGCTGGAAGCCACTTACAATTTGTGGTAAATCCAAAGTAGTGGGTCTGTGTTCTTGTGTGTGTGGTTTAACATTATTGTAATGTGCTAAGAAAGGCGTATCCTGATAGACAGAGTCTAGAAGTTGATCTTCGCTTGGAGCTGACATGCTAGTTTTACTGGATATATTGTCATCTTCCACCGTTCGCCACATAAAGGCGCACTCATCCTCAACAACGAAGGGGGGAATTTCTCCTGGGGATTCTCCTTTTAAATCATCAGGAAGCTCTTCTGGAAATTCACCTTGAAGCTCTTCTGGCAGACCTTGCGTTCTGTCAACTTGCCTGATGTATGGTCGCCACGTAATGACAGGTTTCTTTTTCACAGCCATTTTTGCTTTCAAAGAGGCTGGAAGTCTGAAGGCACCTTTACCTTTAGCCTTAGATTTACCAATGTCCTCATCATCTGTTAATCCACTCATATCAAGGGCGACAGCATCACATTCAAATGTTCGTCCCCAAGTCGTCGGCGGCAAAATCAAGTAATCTAAGTCGTCTGGTAATCTGTCTCTAACTGGTGTATCAGCTGCTTGCTCTGCAAGTCCAGATATACTTGCCAGACTTATCTTCTCCGGATCCGTGGCAAGAAAGCCTTGATGCGACCCAATAGCCACAAGAGCGCTCCCAATACTGCAATACATATTTGATTATTAGTACAGTATTGATGTAAGGATCAAAGAGGTGCAGATACTGCTCACCATCATATTTTTCACTGTTGAGTCATGGAAGAGATTACTACTGTTGTATGCCCGTGTGTCATAATAAATAACTAAAAAAGTAAGGGGAACAGAGGGCTGGCAGTCTCTCCCTCTCATAATTTGTACTCTGTTATGACTCAAACATGGGAGAGGGTTATGCTGGATAGGGTAGAATGGATAAGTTTATTTTTATTTTGTCCACCTTGCTGGGTTATGTTTGACATGACAGTGCAAGAAGTAGAGAAGTAAAATAACAAAAGTGTATCTTTATAAGTACATTTCAGGCTGCGAGAAATGTAGTTACTTGATATGTTTCACATAAAATGGTTGCAATGTAAGGGTCATTAAGGAATATTAACACTACTGTATCTTGCTGCAAAGAAGAATGTATTATTAACACCTTATGGCATCATGTCCCTAAAAAATATTTAAATATGATTCTCTATCAGCTTAGATTTTATTTCTCACTTGCATATGCAGATCTTCTGCAATAGTAGAAGCTCTGACCTGAGAATCTGAATACTTAAAAAGTCTTTAGAGTTGAGCCGTTGTGTTGGGTGCTTTGTATTTATGTTAACATAGTGCTACTTATCTGTATTCTCTATGGACAGTATTTATGATAATATGGTACTCAAGAGAGTGCCTGTTAAAGTGAAGGAATTGGGCAGGGTTAGTTGAGGTCCTACTTCTTCAATTCTTTGGATTATATTTGTTTCACACTACGAGCTTCATTGGGATAGGGCATCTTTATTATATAAAATTAATCCTAGGGACTTCTTTACGAAAATAAAATTACTTTAAAATTAAACTATTCTACAAAGGAATAAATATGTTCTAGTTATATAAAAATATACTGTACTAATGCAGCAAGACTGCCATAAAAATTAAAAATGGTCACCAACACTATTCCTAAATCTATGCACGCCATTCAAGGAAACACTTTATGGTGATTTGCGGGTTTTTCAAAATACAGAAATATTATGGTGGGCTTGTGACTTTTTCTTTTCACTAATATGGCCCTTCACCTAAAGCATGTCCTTTTATGTGTGGTCACAGAAAGAAAATGTATGCAAAGCAGACTTTTTCTCTAATTAGAAAATAAAGTGGGGGAGATGATTTCTGTCCCTGTTTTTCTTCTTTTTTTCCTGAGCTGCCTTGCCAACATCCTTAAGTCCTTAATGAAAATCGCTGTTGTACCTCCCAAAGCTCACAGTGATTGTATGAAGTGTGTGACGTATGTGGTTGTGTGCAGTGCAGTCCTCCATAATATGTTTATTGGGTTGCCTTAAATGTCTCTAGCTAAAAGGGGTTTTCGAGAAGTGTCTGCTGGAGAGTCATTTCTTGGTGTAGATAATTTTTTTATTCTGTGTGTTGTGTTAAGAGATGAGATAATCACCCATTTGAACGAATCATCTCTCAGGTTTTTGTACCTCGTAAGGGACAGGGGTTAGTTGTGGCAGTTTGGCCTCTTTTGCTGCTCCTCTTTGGTGTTGCAGCTCCAGAGGGTGGACCTCCGACAAAGATGCTGCCCCTCAAGGTCCACTTTTGCCCCTGC
The DNA here is from genome assembly GCA_037179515.1 of Halocaridina rubra. Taxonomy (NCBI): domain Eukaryota; kingdom Metazoa; phylum Arthropoda; class Malacostraca; order Decapoda; family Atyidae; genus Halocaridina; species Halocaridina rubra. The sequence continues at coordinate 63,653 of JAXCGZ010017402.1, read as the reverse complement.
ATACCTTGTGTGTCACAACAGCCAGCAACGAGGAATAGGGAAGTGAAGGGGTGGCAATCTCAGTCTCCAAGGAAATAGGCATGGGCATCATGAAGCACATCTGCCTCATTTTATTTGTTTAATATAGCCATTCTCCTGGCTTCAGCAAGATATAGGATTATACTGAACAAGTACACAACAGTTTATGAATACTTTTGTTTTCTTAGCATTACTTTGCTATAAATAAACAAGACTTATGCTGCAGACCCACTCATAAAATTAGACATTCTAAAGCAGTAACATTATTCACACAATATGATACCCCTCTTGTCATACATAATATGTAGTTACAAACCACACTAAACATTTTGAAGGATTTAATGACTCCATCTGGACCTCTGGAATAGTAGGACCACATCTCTTACCCCTTACTACCTGCAGTGCCAAGCCTTCTGCTGGCGCTTCTGGAGACTGTTTGAGACTTGGCACTCTCCCTACGACTATCTCTCGGTGTGGGACTACCACCAACAAGGATGAGAGCATCGTCAGGTACACTCAGACTCCTTTGATCCTTGCTGCCTGTTGAAGGAAAAACTAGTGATGTAAGAACTGATTCCTACAATAAAATTACCGTACATATTTTGTCTCACTCTGACAAAAAGGGTCATGGTATGATATTTCCTTATAGACATATTATAAAAATTGTTGGACTCACCACCTCTGACTAGTGGCTCATAAGATTTATCTTGAAAAAATATTTTCCAAATAAAATTTGTCTCCCTGGTGAAGCCAGACAGTTTTGGCAATTGTATTGTCACATAACTTCTAAAGGACAATTATTAGGATATTTTCTTGTTGAAATTTCTGCCAATCAAAAAAATATACAAAATAAAAATCATCATATATTATGGAAAATAGACAATATAATTTTCTTTTACTTTGTTTTCATAAGGTTTTGTCCTCTTAATGCTGCGAGTAGCACAAGTTTAAAAAGTTTTCTTATTTGGAAACACTATCTGTATTCAGTTAATTTCGTTTATTAGCAGTTTGTCTTTAAACTTCTTTTAATTATTGAAAAATCTCTATTCTTTATATATAAGATATCTCTCTAAAAAAAAAAACAACAGATTTACAAAGAAAATTCAGTAAACCTAATTTCTCTAAACTAGGTCTTGCAGCCAAGAAATGCCTACATATGCTTACAAAACAACAACTGCATGACATCTATAATGTGCAAACGTCAATTGAAATAATACATAAACATAAACATGTTTCAGCAACATGCAACTGTAACCATACAATCTAAAAGTATAAAATTCAGGAGCAATAATCAAACAAATCTCATAACCATTATTATAGTATATGCTAAACTCACTCACTTTCATAACTGTTCCAGAGATCATTGCCAGCTGAAGAAAATGTTCAGTTTGTGAGGCTCTGGCACAAGGGTGTGTCTGGAAGCTGCAGGCAGGGCAGGGAGGTTCCAGGAAGGGCTGACGCAGGGAGGTTCCAGGAAGGGCTGATTAAAGGAGATACTTTAAATGGCGATGTTAATAAAAGGGTTTTTTCATATCATCCGTCTTGGTAGGGTTCTCGGCAGGGCTGGAAAAAAAGGGTTCCATCTCATGTTACATGAGGTAGAGATTGTTATATTTTTTAAGAAAAATGGGATTGTCAGTGCTTGGGAGGGATTAAAATGATAACAGCATTAAGAGGGTAAACGAAATATATAGAAATATGATACTTTTTGGATCAAAAAACACTTGTTTTTTTTTTTAAGTGCATGATCGCAATTAGTCTCTTGATATTGTGTTTCATAAATGTAAAATATAAATCTTTTTTGTTAATAGGACTTGGTTAGCTTAATGAAAGTCACACGGCAGAATAGAAGTGACGTAAGGATAGTTTAGGTTTACAGAATACTGTTGTCTTTAAATGTCTTCCAAAAAACAAAGAGCTGAAAATGTTTAGATGAGAAATTCATTGCAACAAATTTTCAACACAAAACATAATTATCAAATTAAATATATAAGAATAGCATAGGAAAAAACAAAGAACTGAAGATGTGGAGATGAGAGATTCATTGTACAAAATCAAAACGAAACATAATCATCAAAATAAATACATAAGAATAACATAAGATATAGCTTTGTATAAGTGCAGAGGCAAAAGATAGATAAAATAAAATAGGTAGTGAGTTATAATATGATCAAAATCATTGATTAGAAATTAATAATAACTAAATACTTAAGCATGCCAAGGATTAAGATATGATGTTAGATGTTAAATTGATGATCTTCTTTGAAGTCCAAAGGAATGTCACATCTACAAAGAACACTTGTCGTTATATGTGAGAAATAAACAGAGGTACTTCTTGACTACGATATTATTCTAAAGGCACAGTTATAACTGTAAAGTAAATATATATCCCACAAAGTACTTTAGGGTACAAATGATTACCTGGAGTCATCAGCAAACTGGAGATTTGTAAGGGGTACTAAATATAATACTTATCCTGGATGTCAACGTGTTAAAGATCAGATAAATGAAAAAGCTAGTATTAGCCTACTAAGCAGCTAATCTATGAAACTTCAAAATAAAATTTTCTTGATTACTTGTACCAAGTCCACCACATGCTCACATGGTATATTTTTTATTTACATTGACATATATCAGTCCAAGTACAGTAGAGTCTTATATATTTGAGCTATGCTCTATAGCTCTCTACGAAGTAAATTTTCAGAGTAATGGAGAAATACAAGAGTCTATTCATGTGTTCAGTATTGTGGGAGGTATCTACAAGAGATGTCCATGGTGGTGCAGGAGAAAAAATTTCATTCTCATATTCCGTGTGTTTTAGAAGATGAGGGGGGGGGCATCGAATAAAAAATAATCCTTGCGGTGGGGTAGAAGAACTCTATTCTCATATTCCCAGTAAGTTGTAGGAAATATATATAGAAGTATCACTGGTCATGAATGAGAGAAAGTTCCACGGTAATATTCAGTGCCTCGAACAAGGATACCTAAACAGAATGTCTCTGGTGGCAGAGGATAAAGAGTTTCATTTCTTGTTGCCCGTGCAGCATATTGAGTATTTAAAGTGATATAATGTGTACCTAGTTGTATAGGAAGGCAATTCCAGCCTTCCTGAAAAGCATATTTCTTCCCAGAATGCGACTTACAGGAGAAAGGAGAAAATAATTGTATTTTGAAGCCATGGTTCTTAAATTATCTTGTTGCAGTTGTGGGCACCACGCTGGCTATAGTAACCTATTCTAATGAAATTTCTGGTAAAAGTGTGTATTTTGTTGATGTACCAAGATGACTGTTAAAGCTTGAAGTTACTGCATAGTGAAACCATAAACATGGTTGGAATGTAAATGCAAGAGCTTTGCTCATGAACAGCGTGATGTAATATCCTGCTGACATCAACAGGGTATTGCCCCAGCTTAACAAAAATGGGAAGCAGCAACATTTCATATCATTTGCGCATCGTCGCCCCTTCTATCAGCCGCTTTGTGATGGGGAAAACCAATTTAGAGTGGATATAATTCCTAGTCTATCACTCTTTCCAATTTGGTAAGGTTTACATCTACGAATAATGTAATTTATAATTACAAATATAAAAGTCTCTACTGTCAGGAGAATCTGTATGTTTAATATGGAACAAAGTGGAATTTACTTGATTAAGAAAATGAAGTGGAAGTTGTAATAACTACTACATATGCGAGTTGTTATTTAGTGCAGTTAGCATGAACTTCATCATATACTAGTTTAGAGCTAAATAAACGCTGCATATCATTATGAAGCAGACTTAAAAGAGATGCACTTGGGTTGACAAAGCTCGAGAGTCCCAAATGATGTCCCAAACTTTGCAAAGCTAAACTAATGTCAACCACTGAGCTACCTTTGCTACCTTTGGTCGTATCTGGGTGACTCCTTACTCGACGGACTTTTCGCCGGATTTTCTTTAAGTCCATTTTTACTGTTCTCCCAAAAGAGCCTGCAGAACATATATGCAAAGGGCTGCCTATCATTAAATAGTCATAGAACTTTCTAAAGTAGCCAAGAATTTAACTATATTTTCTTCATTGATAATTAGTATTTTTCAAAAATAATTCTTGTTACATACGAGTTTTAAAATTATAATTAAGTTTTCTGCTATTAATTCTTTGACTTGCATATGGTTCTAAGCATTAATTCTAGTTTTATAGGGAACAAAAAATCTTTTTCCTTTAGTCACTAAGAGTAAAATTATTCCATAGCCATTACCTAATGCATTTTTAATTGTATGGATCAATAAAGAACTAACGTAACCTAGGAGTGCATTTCTCTCAGAACTTTCCCTCTGATAGCTATGATTACTGTATAGACATCATTTACTGAAAGAGGAGAGACCTCACTCATCAGATAGTGTGAAAAACAAAAAACAAAACTGTCAGTTTTGCTGTTTTGTTGTTTTTTGTAATTAAAAATTTAAAATATCATTCACACTGCCTTAAGAAGACCATGGACACCAATTCTTTGGCAGTAGAACATCAGCAAACATCATTTTAGGGGTTAACTGTAAAGAGATATTATTGGTAGTAGAACATCATCAAACTTCACTTTGGGAGTAGAACACAACAAGCATCACTTCTGTTATTAATTTTGTTGTGCAGGTTGTCCATATGTTATAGGTCTGAGCAAACCAAAGTGGTATCTTTTGGGGGTAGAACATCAGCAGAGAAGATATTTGTTAGGTAAAGTTTTGAGCCATTTCTTTTGGAAAAACAACAGTAAACAAGATCATTTCCTGAGTTCATTTCTCAGCTTGCATATTTCGGTGTAAGTAATAGAAAATGGAACAATGCTCATATTTATAAGTTTAATTCTCAGGGAAAATGAAAGATATTATTATAATTAGGAAAATATTGATAACATTATTTCTATGATTTATTGTTCTTGTTTCTATACTGTGCATATTGTTAAGATGTCTGTTACAGGGGCACAAATGCCTTTACTTTAAGAGTTTAATTGGCAGACAAGATCACTTCTGGAGTTTATTGATTTTATACTAAAGAGAACATTAAAGTGTTAATTATGGGCAAACAAGATAAAGATAAGTATAGCTAAATAAAATAAAGATAAGAATAGCGACCATTATGCAGGAAGGAAACTTTTGGACAAAGAGTATTAGTACAGTGGTCCCTCATTTTACAGTGTGAGTGGTTGTTCAATGCCACTCATTGAAAGACATATTGAAAGGCACATAAAGTGCCTGTGTACTTTGCAAATAACCTATTTCCATCCTCCAGCATGCTGTACTTTAAATCATTACTTCAGGGTTCTTAAGCTTTACCCAATTCAATTTAAATTCTTTTAATGTATTTTATTTTATTTTATTTTAGTGAAAAATTTGTTGAATATTTTTATACTTTCCGACCTCGTATGCTCAAAACCTCACTATGGAGTATGTAATGCTGTATGCATAAAATTTTCAAAATAATTATTACAAAATCTAGTTTTTCAGGGTATGAGTTTTTTAAGAAAAATATTCAAGGTATATAATCATAAGTTTGGGCTAAGTATGAGTTTAATTATTAATTCTTATGTTAAGCTACTGGGGTCATTAGATCCATTGACTAAGACACAAGTACATAACTTGAACATTTACAGCTTGAAATATATAAATTTATAGTTCTTCTGTAACTCTTACTAAGAGTATTTCAGAATATGCAGATTTTACATTTTCACACATAGGTCAGAAATATTACAAAAATTTGTATGTATTACATGTGTAGTGTCAGTTATTTGTAAATACAATTCTGTACTTGTTTTTCAAATTACAGTATTTACAAATCTATGGAAATGGATATAATAAGAAATCTTTCAAAATTAATGAGAAGACAAAGTTAATAAATAGTAACATGTACATTTCTGAAAAAATAAGGATTCATGTTGTGTACTGAACATACCTCCAATGTTGCTAACTGATGATTTAAGTGAAGGCATCTGGGAGTTCAGGTTGCTGGGGTTGTCTTCCTCACCCTCTTCCTGGATATCCGGTAGTATTAGATTCTGTTTCTCTTCTGGGATTCTGCCAGGACAAAATATACCACTCGGGTGAGGGATGACAGGCAAGAAAGAGAACACATTGGCAGTGGGTTGGGTGTAAGGAGGGTTGTGCATAATACTGGCTGGCTAATGACTCGAATAATTGGGTTTGTTCTGTTATATGAGAATTTCAGGACATTTTACACAGCTCCCCATATATGCACCTAAAAAGCTCACACAGTTCCTTGATAGCAGCAGCAAAACTCAATGGCTTTGAAATCTACCTAATTTGAACAAACACTATGAAAGAATACAAGCAGAGAACAAGTTGTAAGCCAAAATGGCAATAAAGCAAAACAGACACATAGCACTAAGTCACACATATATGCTGTATATTCTATTGTCTAGTAACTATACAAAGCACACTTCAGCACATAAAATTGAATTTTTCATAGTCCAGGAATTTCTTAAAAGTTTCTTTCCATCATAGATTGCCATTTGCAAGTTGAAAGTTATTTGTTAATGCTTACGAAAACTTTACTATAATTCATAAGTATTATAGGTTGTGGACAATCAGTTTATGCTTTATTTAATTCAGTTTATCTATTGTACACAATCTGAGGAATCTTGCCCCAAATGAATCCTCCCAAGCTTAGTCCAATCTGTCTCTCTATGTTTAAAATCTCCCATAATCAAAATCCTACACTTTCCTGTACAATATTAACCACTGAGTTCATAACTTCGATAGTACCTATATGACTTTCCTTTTAAACCTCTAGCCTTTGTTGATTCCTTGGTGGGTTGTATACAACTGTAATTATAATGCTCTCTGACCAAGTACTTATGCGAGCAACAAGAAATTCTTTGAACTCCATTTCTATAGCAAACTTTATTTCTCCAACCTGTAACCTTTACTTTATGAGTAATGGTATTCTTCCCCCAGTCCCCTCAGATCTTTCAACCCTTAATATTCTGAAGCCCTTAGGAAAAACTGTGACACTGTTTATGTCTTCACTTATCTCAGTCTCTGCTGTAACCGCTACGGTTGTAAATCCTATTTTTTAATTCTACTGCCTTACCAGCTACCTCATCATCATTTGTGTACAGCAGTCTTAATGAGACTGTATCCCCTGATATCCTAACATTATCTTCTTTATCTCCCCTTTGGCTGGAAGAACCCAGAATCAAAAATTTTTCCTCTCTTCCTCATTTCTTCCCTCATTTAACCTTCTAGCAACAAGCATGTGTGGGGGGGGGACCGATGTGTAGCAGTATAATGCTCAACTCATAAGGTAACTGATGGACCCACATCTAACCCACAGCAGGATAATAGGAAGGGCATCCAGTCTTAATTTCCCAGCTTCAATCCACTGTGTCCACCTTCAAATGAGAACTAGTAGTAACACCTAAAACATTATATATATATATATATATATATATATATATATATATATATATATATATATATATATATATATATATTATATATATATATATATATATATTACAGTAATCCCTCGCTATTTCGCAGTTCCCCTATCGTGGATTCACTGTATCGCGGATTTTTTTTTTTTTTAAGATTATTTTGACACCAGGATGGGCCAAAAAATGATAAAATAAAACAGCCTTTATATGGCTGCAAAGAGAAACAGAGATGGTGAGTGTAATGACCTGTCAGATGTGAAGGGATTATAAAAGATGTGTAATGAATATCCAGCTCTCTGCTGGGTTTTAATATACCTCTGCATTACTTTCATAATGTCTATTCCAATAATTCTCCTTAGATCTTATTATCATTATTATTATTATTATTATTATTATTATTATTATTGGCAACAAAAATTTTCCTTTGATGATGATTGTGGAGATTATTATCATTATTATTATTATTATTATTATTATTATTATTATTATTATTATTATTATTATTATTATTATTATTTTTATTATTGTTATTATTATTATTATTATTATTATTAAGGGCTCATCATTGTTTGCACATCTGTTGGTTTATTTACTTTAATAACTGTGTACAGTGCCCCTCCCTAGTTGGCTGGGACAAAGAGAGTGTGGGGGGTTGGGTAGAATAGAATGTTAGAGAGAGAGAGAGAGAGACATCTTTAATTAACTCTTGTTCATTCAACCAAAATTACATTATTTATCGTAAAAATAATGGTTTAATTACAAATTCGTAGATAATAATATTAATAATAATAATAATAATAATAATAATAATAATAATAATAATAATAATCTCCACAATCATCATCAAAGGAAAATTATTGTTAATAATAATAATAATAATAATAATAATAATAATAATAATAATAATAATAATAATAATAATAATAATAATAATAATAATAATAATAATAAAATCTAAGGAGAATTTTTTGGAACAGACATCATGAAAGTAATGCAGAGGTATATTAAAACCCAGCAAAGAACTGGATATTCATTACACATCTTTTATAATCCCTTCACATCTGACAGGTCATTACACTTTCCATCTGTTTTTCTTTACAGCCTGATAAAGGCTATTTTATGTAATAATTTTTGGGCCGTCCTGGTGTCATATTCATTTTTTTTTTTTTTTTTTTAAGGAGTTCCTACTTCATGGAAATTTACCTATCGAGGTCGGTCCCAGAACCGTACCCCCGCGATAAACAAGGGACTGCTGTATATATATATATATATATATATATATATATATATATATATATATATATATATATATATATATATATATATATATATATATATATATATATATATATATATATATATATATATATTTATATATATATATATTATAGTGTAACCCATTCCCATAAACTCTAAATCATGCCTAAATTACTGTACTATACTCAAAGTTTACCTAATACAATTTGAATCCTATGTAGAAACAGTACAGCAGTTGTTATACTGCAATCTTTTGGGAAATATATTGTTTTATGTTTTGTTTATGATCCACTTTTGTATATTCAAAACCCCTTAAAGTGAGAGCCCACTGTATATATGTACAGTCATCCCTCGACTTACGTACAAAAAAATAATTCTTTCAGGATTTGACTGTCTGCAGTTTAAAAAATCTGAATTTCTTAAAAACTAAAGTGCTACACAAAGACTGCATTTCGCTTTCTCAAAGATATACGATCATGGTGAGGTAGAGAGACCACGAGGAAGGCGGTCTTTGCATTGCAAGCTTCAAAGTGAAGTCTTGTGTTGCTATGCTCATTTTCTTTGTAGCATTCGTGATATGCTGTAAATTTTTATTAAGCCTTGCATGGAGTCTGAATATGTCTGCTAAGAGAATAAGTGCCAAGGGCAGTGATGAAAAGCCCAAATGAACTAGAGCTGTTTTGAGTTATACATGAAAAATTTGAAATTTTACAGCAGCTGAAAACGATATCAACATCCCAAGTTGTGTGAAAATGGCAAAAAAATGAGTCTAGCCTTCTCTCAATAAAGCTACCTAAAAAATATTTATAGCAATACTAGTGTTTTGCCTGCATTATCAAAAATTGTCGACTAAGTTTGTAACACAGAACTTGTGAAAACCAAGAGAGCATTAAATTTTTAGTTAGTGAATATGCTGCAAGAACGTGTTTCAGTTGATGGGTATATCTTCCGCTGAAGTTGAGGGCTATATCTTGCAGAAGAAGCCCCTTCAACTTTATGTAAATTTTGGTGGAGGTGATGGCACATCAAAAAGGAGTTAAGGATGGCTGCAAAACTTCATAAGTGCCATGACCTTAATAACTTGAAGCTTGTGGCTGAAGCGACATCACAAAAAGGAGGCAGCAGAGGCATTCCCTGAATATTTCAAGACAATAATCACGGAAAGTTCACCCTCCGGACCAAGCCTTCAGATGTGATGAAATGGGTCTTTATAAGATTATACTTTCATAATGATGCCATGCAGGCTCCAGGATATAATGCTTGTAAGGATCGTCTGACTCCGTTGCTTTGTGGCAACGCCTTAGGCCATATGATCATGCCTGGCATCATGTATATGGTGCACAATCCGCGGGTGCATGAAGAAGAAAATAAGCATTTGCTACCCGTGTTCTGGCAGTATACTAAGCAGGCCTTGATGACGGTTTTTCTTTTCCTGAAGTGGTTCTATCATTGCTTTATTCCAGAAGTAAAAAAAGAGTGCTTGAAGGCAATGTACACCCGCCTTATCTTTGTCAAGCTTTGTGCTGCACTTTTTACTACTCAAAGAGCAGTACAGTATAATGCAATTATGGAATAACTTCACAATTAGACATGCAATGATAATTATTGCTGAGGCTATCTACTCCCTAAAGCCAGAGATTATCAATGCTTGCTGGAAGCACTGATGATCTCAGGTTTAGGGAGTAGATAGCCTCAGCAATAATTATCATTGCATGTCTAACTGTGAAGTTATTCCATAATTGCTTTATACTGTACTGCTCTTTGAGTAGTAAAAAGTGCAGCACAAAGCTTGACAAAGATAAAGCATGTGTACATCGCCTTCAAGCACTCTTTCTTTACTTCCTGGAATGGTTCTATCATTGCTTTATTCCAGAAGTAAAAAAAAAAGTGCTTGAAGGCGATGTACACCAGCCTTATCTTTGTCAAGCTTTGTGCTGCACTTTTTACTACTCAAAGAGCAGTACAGTATAATGCAATTATGGAATAACTTCACAATTAGACATGCAATGATAATTATTGCTGAGGCTGTCTACTCCCTAAAGCCTGAGATTATCAATGCTTGCTGGAAGGCTTTAATGGAGTGACGTAGTATATGATTTCAAAGGCTTCCCTACAGTCGATGTTATGGTCAAGAACATTATGCAGGTAGCCCAAGAAGTTGGTGAGGAAGGCTTCTATGACATGGTTGTGGAAGACATCGAAACTCACATTAACGAGCACCAACAACTCTTTAGTGACACTGACATCAAGGAAGCAGAAGAGGAAGCAGAAGCTTCTGAGGAAGTTGAGTCTGTGCCTGCAGAATTGATGTTGGATGGATTTCTGAAAGCACAGGAAATAAAAGATCTTGTGTCGGAATTGTAACCATTCAATGCAACGAAGCATATGTGTCAATAGGAGTATCACAGATAGTCTTACACCATTGCAATATCTCTGTGTTAGGGCCAAGAGAAAGAGGATGCAGTTTCCTACAACTATGTATCTTTCCCCAAAACCCACATCTGTGAAGCCACTTTCCATTCCCAAAAATCCTCAGCCATCAACCTCCACATCAGCCTTGGGCTATATTTCCGCTGTAAACCCCCACATAGTAATTCAGAGACCCCAATATATATATATATATATATATATATATATATATATATATATATATATATATATATATATATATATATATATATATATATATATATATATATATATATATATATATATATATATATATATATATATATATATATATATATATATATATATATATATATATATATATATATATATATATATATATATATATATATATATATATATATATATATATATATATATATATATATATATATATATATATATATATATATATATATATATATATATATATATATATATATATATATAAACTGTATAGCGAAATTAATATTTTTCTATATTTTATCTATTGTATTATGTTTATTCTTTTTGTGCAAGATTAAATTATTTTCACTGTTTTGTATGCAAATTTATGCAGGAAATACTGTCACTAAGGTTTAAATAAGGAACGGATTAATCCTATTTACATTGATTCTTATGGGAGCAATTGCTTTGGTTTCCGATAATTTTGGTTTTTGAACCACTGTTAAGAAAGAAAATAAGTTCAAAAACCGAGGTTCCATTATAAATCATTATAACAGATCATGACAGCTGTCTAATAAAGTGTCATAACAAAATGATAGAAGAGACTCATTGTGACTAGGGACTTGATCATCAAAGAGGTTAGTTTGAATTTAGTAAACTGTATTGCATAATAAAAGATATGTCCAAAAATTAAATGTAGAGAAACATGGCATAGATGGTACAGTATTGTAATAGGAAATGTTACCAATAATGAGGGACAGGAACTGCCACACAAGTACTTATATGATAACATTTGGTTGACAAACAATTATCCAAAGCTTGTTCTATAGTTATTAAAATCTCTACTGTGCCCTACTACTGTTAGGTTATTTAAGAGCTGGAAACACTTGGAAAAGGACTCTAATAAAGCACTTAAGCACCAACATCAATACAGGAAATGAGTTCATGCAGGCCATTTTACTTTCTTTTGTTTATTATTCCATATAACATGTATTTATTCTCATAAATTTGAACATAATTTGAGTGAGTTGATGTTGCCGCTAAGTAAGCTTATAAACAGGGAAAAACTGTGTGGTAAAAAAAAAAGAATACAGTAATAATAATAATTAAGAAAGAATACTACACAGTAATATGAAAACACATAATATCAGATCGTTATGATCTACACATTCTAAAGAAAAAGTACTTATCACTTACACCATATTAGCCACCGACCCTCGATAAGTTCTTTTCTTAAACTCCGCAGAAGCTTCAGTGTATGGTAGGACAGGACACTCATCATCATAGAAGATGTCCTTTGCTAAAGGAGGTGTGCGGAGGAGCAGGGTGTCCACTATAAGATACGACACCTTTTAAGAGTACAAAAATTAGCATAGCACTTCTTCATCAAGACATTTTGTAAGACACAAGAACAAACATTTTTTCAAGAAAGTAAACCATATCATTCACAATATATCATGCGATCGGTTTTACGTCAAGAACTCCCTTTTCTATTGAGGGATAGGACAATGCCATCTTGCGAAGGACTTTGTTTATGACAAGTGTAACCATTATCCTGAGTGAATGCCCTTTCTTACCTCAGACCTTGGTAGGCCAGCAACCCTCGACCTGACGAATCAAAGTTGCGTGTGTTACCACTATGCCAGGGTGGCCATATTCACTGTTTTTCATGTACGGTAGTACTGTTATAAAAATTCAGTATGTCGATACACAAGTACATTGAATAAATGACACAAAAGTAATGGACTCACTTTCATGTGTCTGTCGATGATCCAGTTGAGTTCAAAGTCTTCATCATCATCACCAAATGGATTGATGAGTTGTTCAGCTACCTGGAAGTGTGAAACATCTAAGTCTCATATTCAGAGGGTGGCATATCCGAATGTCTAAAATATATTTTTGTCATTCACATGAAGCATATCAAAAGACCTGTAAAAAGTGTAAAGCATATAAGCCTTACAACCTGACGATTATTTATCAGAAGGAATACATCAAAGACGGCAAGGAAGTGCAAAATAGCCACATCTTATAATTAAAGATGGCAAGGAAGTGCAAAACATTCACAACTCATTATCAAAGATGGCAAGGATGTGCAATGTATTCACATCTTGTAATCAAAGATGGGAAGGAAGTGCAAAACATTCATATTTTATGGTCAAAGACTACAAGGAAGTGCAGAACATTAACATTTTGTATCCCAAAATGGCAAGGAAGTTCAAACAATTCACTTCTTTTACTCAAAGACGTCAAGGAAGTGCAAATCATTCACACCTAATAATCAAAGACGGGAAGGTAGTGCAAAACATTCACATCTTATGATTAAAAATGGAAAGGAAGTGCAAATTACTTACATCTTATAATCAGAAATGGCAAGAAAGATGCAAAACATTCACATCTAATTATCAAAGATGGAAAGAAAGTGCAACACATTCACATCTTATAATCAGACAACAGCTTATTAAAAACTACATCTAAGACTGCAAGTAAGCAAGACATGTGAGAGATACAATAAAATGATAGCATATCCTATATCAAACACCGCAAGGAAGTGCAAAACATTTATATGCTAGTTTCAGGTGATAACTAAGTTAAAAAATCGAGGTTCCATTATATTTCATTATCATAGATCATGGCAGCTGTCTAATAAAGGGTCATAACAAAATGATAGGAGAGATTATTGATAATCAAGGGCTTGGTCATCAAAGAGGTTAGTTTGAATTTAGTAAATTGTATTGCCTTATACAAGATATGTCCAAAAATATTTTGTTATATCTAAAAGTTTAGGTAAAGGGTGCAGGTAATGAAAAAGAGCATCGAAGGAGGACATTCAGGATTGTGAAAGGGGTGAACACGTGATGTCTGGTTTAGAAATTCAGTAGATCTCGTGGCTTGAGCTAATTCACTATACTGTATACCATGCATAAGTGTGACTGTGAGCACATGCTTACAATTAGAAAAACGGAAGCAGTACTTTTTATAGTGCCAATTTCTTACTTTTACAGTGGCCACTCACTTCACCCTGCCGTGAGAGGGTAATATGTATGGGAAGAGTATTATATGGACAATGATAGAAATTCCTTTGTTTGTGTAATTACCTTGAGAAGCCCCATGTAAAAAAAGAACTGCAGTAGAGTGAAGAATGGGATGTAAAGATCTATTCTTTGCTTGTATGGCATGGTCGACTTTTCCACAAACTGTCGACCAACAATAGCAGCGAGGAAAAACGCATAGGTAGCGATTGTCACAACCTGAAAATAGGAGATAAATATTACTTAGATGAACTAGTTATGGGGGACATTGAACACCTAGTGTATTTCCTGCGTGTCTTAAGGGGTGACTAAAAGGGATAGGGTAGCGAAGATTGGTGAGTCCCACCCTTCCTGATATTTGTAATATACAAGAGGTGATGGATAGTGTAAGGAGGATATGAAAAAGCCCTGCAGCTCGCCTTGTCTGTTCAGTCGTGGTTACCCAGGTGCTTGAGCAAGACATGTTATCATATTGAAAAATGTTTTCTTTGAAGTCTAGTGGGTCTAATGAAAATTTATTCATACCACAACATACTGGATTCTTTAAGAACATTAAAAAAAATAATTTCCATTCTATCCTTAATTTGACTTTTATAGTTACCATCAGAAAATATTATTAGTCATAAAGCAAATTAATTTCTGTCTTCAGGAAAAAAATATAATTACGTTAATTCTCTTTTGTCAAGACTGAATATACCGTACAATTTATTATGGTAATGAGATTAGATTCCAAATTAAATTGGCCTTCAAAATACTGTTCTCTTAGAATGAAAAGGCTAAGCCATACAGTTCTAAATATTGTTACATTTGGATTCGATGTAACAGCTTTTTGAAGATTATTTCTCTGTAGCATAATTTCAATACATTTCTTTTAGAAAAGCTAAAATATTAAAATTCCTTGAAATAAAAGACTGGTTTTTCACTTAAATGCTCCTGGAAATGATAGACTTCTATTAGTTTAAAATACACTAGTATACTTAGACTGCTAATAGATATTTCAATAGGTCATTCCCTTAATTACTTTCCTTGGGATATAATAATGTTAAATTCCCAACACAATAATGTTCTTAGCATAAATTAATTTATATGATACATATGGACCTGAGAGAAGCCACTGACAGAGTAATAATACACAAATTGGGATCATCAGAGTTAAGTAAATAACTGGGTTATTACTATTGTGACTTTCTATGCTGTTAGGAACAAATCTCACTCTCATATTCTTTTGTGTCAGAGAATGCAACTGAGAGGGTGAAAGGGTTATCGCTGGTGACAGGAGAAAAAGACTTTCAAACTTTTATAACCTGTGTGACATAGAAAGAAACAGAGTGGGATCTCCCTGGTAATGGGAAAGATAACTCACACAATTTTACCTACTAAGATGAGGACAACTCTACACAGGTTCCTCGTTTCATGAGGTCTGTATGCTTCCTATTTCCCATCATTATTCATAAACCAGTTATATTCAAGTCTCGTTTAGTAAAGTTCCTCTGTACATTGCACGTGACCTGTTTACCAACTCCTGGATGCTCCTGTATACCATTTAAATGCCATGTAAACATAATGCAGTAGTAATTATAATGCATTTTTTGGAAAACTTTTTAATATTTCATTCAATATTTTCCAACAGCGTATGTTCCAGACCACAATACTGTATATAAAACTACATAAGATGCGAGCCTGCAGCATATGCAAATTAATAAATAAGAAAAAACAAATTACTGTACTGTGAAGTATTAGTCCACCTCATCCAAACTCACTTTACGTGTTCAACCCACTACATTGCTGTTTGGGAATTACAGGTCCAATAGTGGTAATTACTGATGGCATATAAACTGCCTCCAATATGTTATTAAAGAATTAATTCATTCGATGATTATTAATGCAGTGCATTATTTTGATTATTATTACAATTATTTTCATTATTAGTATTTTATATTATTATTATCATTATCATTTACAGTAGAGTGTACTATGTTTATTAGCATGTAGTGCAGCACAGTTATTGACTATTTAAGAAGAAGAGCATAGTTACAGTGTTATGTGTACAGTACAATATAAGGTTTATCTATCTATACTATATATATATATATATATATATATATATATATATATATATATATATATGTATATATATATATATATATATATATATATATATATATATATATATATATATATATATATATATATATATATACAGTGTTCCCCCCCTTATCGCGGTAGTTCGGTTCCGGGACCCGGCGCGAGACAGGAAAACTGCGGAGTAGGATCAGCCTATATGTACATAGAGATTTTAATTTATTTTTACGTTTACACTGTATAAACCCTCCCTGTACTGTTAACATACCACCCTTTACTTCATAAATAACAGCATGCAACATAAATTTATATGAAAGTGATAGATAAAATTATGGTGAATGAAGTGGTAATTACATGACATACTCATGTACATAGGTATTTTACAATTATTTTTACGTTTACGTACTGGATAAACCCTCCCTGCACTGTTAAAAGAACACCCTTTACTTAATAAATAACAGCAAGCAACGTAAATTTATATGTACATGATAGGTAAACTTACCGTGAATGAGGTGATGATGATGTGACATACATATGAATTTTACAATTATTTTTACGTTTACGTACTGTATAAACCCTCCCTGCACTGTTAAAAAAAACACCATTTACATTATAAATAACAGCAAGCAACGTAAATTTTTATGAATGAGATAGGAAAACTTACCATGAATGAGGTGATAATGACGTGACATACATAGGTATTTTACAATTATTTTTACGCTTATGTACTGTATAAACCCTCCCTGCACTGTTATAAAACACTCTATACATTATAAATAACAGCAAGCAACGTAAATTTTTATGAATGAGATAGGAAAACTTACCATGAATGAGGTGATGATGACGTGACATACATAGGTATTTTACAATTATTTTTACGTTTACGTACTGTATAAACCCTCCCTGCACTGTTAAAAAAACACCCTTTACATTATAAATAACAGCAAGCAACGTAAATTTTTATGAAAGTGATAGATAAAATTACGGTGAATCAGGTGATGATGACGTGACATACATCTTTACGTTTACATACTGTATAAACCCTCCCTGCACTATTAAAAAAACACCCTTTACATTATAAATAACAGCAAGCAACGTAAGTTTTTATGAAAGTGATAGATAAAATTACGATGAATGAGGTGATGATGACGTGACATACATAGGTATTTTACAATTATTTTTACGTTTACATACTGTATAAACCCTCCCTGCACATTTAAAAAAATACCCTTTACATTATAAATAACAGCAAGCAACGTAAATATTTATGAAAATGATAGATATAATTACGGTGAATGAGGTTTATGATTACGTAACATAGGTATTTTACAATTATTTATACGTTTACGTACTGTATAAACCCTCCTTGCACTGTTAAAAAAACACCCTTTACATTTTTTATCAATTAAATAATGAAATTTTTTTTTCAATAAAAAAAATGAAAATACTGAAAATTTGTATTTTTTCAGTATTCTAATATTTTTGCTTATACCCAAAAAATAAAATAATAATTTGCCCCCAAAAAACCGCTATACAGTGAAAACGCGAAACAAGAAACGCGATGCAGCGGGGGAACACTGTATATATATATATATATATATATATATATATATATATATATATATATATATATATATATATATATATATATATATATATATACACAGTCATCCCACTGGTTATGCAAAATATGCAAATACTTTCCCTACTATGTGCGATTTGAAAATATTCAGTACAAAAATAAGAAAGTCATTGAAACTAAAGTGGAACAAGCATAAAGCAAGCAGTTTGAATTTTGAATGCACACCAAGGTAGCGTGGCAAGCTAGTGAGTAAGGTGAATATTGAAAAACACATGTGAGTAAATCCTTGTCATACATTCATCAGAGTATCATATAGTGTCACTATGTGTATTGCCTTTATCGCATTCACGAATTTTCCACATTTTTATATACTCTCGTGTGAACTATCACCATAAAATTAAGTGCTATGGGCAGTAATGAAAATCCCAAGAAAGCTAGAGTTATGTTAATTTTCCAACAAATATTATAAGATTTAGACCAGTTGATAATGATGTCCTAAATGGCACAAAAATGAAGGGAAAATGAGTTTAGCATTCACTCAATATATTCAGTGTTAGTGTTTTGCCCGCAACATATAAAGCGGTTCTGAAATTCGTGACACAATGCTTGTGGAAATTAAAAAAGCTTAAACATGCAGTTACACCGCATGATGCAAGAGCATATCACTGTTGACGAATATATCTTGCTTGAAAAGTCACTCAAGCTATGTGAAAATATCAGTGGGGAGTTTAGCAGGGGATGCCTGCGTAACTTTATAAACCGCCATACCGGAGAGATGGAACCTCAGTTTTCGAACTATTTACTTGAAAGGCACATGGACAAGGAAATGTTCAGAAATATTTATGTAACCTATGTGAGGCGAAAACTCGAATATGCAGCCCCCCTTTGGAATCTGCACTTGAAAAAGCACATAGCTAAGCTTGAAAAAGTTCAAAGACATGCCACGAAACTGGTGCCAGAAATACGCAATCTCAGTTATGATGAGTGGCTGAGGGAATTAGACTTACCATCACTCGAAGCTAGAAGGTTGAGGGGGGATATGGTGACAGTCTTTATATTCCTGCATGGTTATGATAGAGTAGATAGGGATCGATATTTTGATATGGCCAGCTCTAGAACTAGAGGTCATAGTTTGAATTTTCGTAAGAAAACTTCTTTGCAGGATGTAAGGAACTACTTTTTCAGTGTAAAAGTAGTTGATAATTGGAATTCGCTAAGCGAGGAGGTAGTTAATGCTATATCAATCCATAGTTTTAAGGACAGGTATGATAAGTATCACTAAGTACAAAATGGAACCGATCAGGAGACGGGAAGATACGAGCTTTGGGCTCTTTCCCGTAAACACATTTAGGTAATTACACACAAACACACACACACACACACACACACACACACACACACACACACACACACACACACACACACACACACACACACACACACACACACTATATATATATATATATATATATATATATATATATATATATATATATATATATGTTATTACCTAATTTTGTACTTAGTGATACTTATCATACCTGTCCTTAAAACAATGGATTGAGTTAGCATTAACTACCTCCTCGCTTAGCGATTTCCAATTATCAACTACTCTTACACTAAAAAAGTACTTCCTTACATCCTGCAAAGAAGTTTTCTTACGAAGCTTCAAACTATAACCTCTAGTTCTAGAGCCAGCCATATCAAAATATCGATCCCTATTCACTATCATTACCATGAAGGAATTTAAAGACTGTCACCATATCCCCCCTCAATCCTCTAGCTTCGAGTGATGGTATGTCTAATTCCCTCAGCCTTTCATCATACCTGAGATTGCGTATCTCTGGCCCCAGTTTCGTGGCATGTCTTTGAACTCTTTCAAGCTTAGCTACTTGCTTTTTCAAGTGCGGATTCCAAAAGGGGTATGTATGTATGTATGTATGTATATATATATATATATATATATATATATATATATATATATATATATATATATATATATATATATATATATATATATATATATATATATATATGCATATACAGAGACTAAGTTGAGTGAGGACATAAACAGTGTCACAGTTTTTCCTAAGGGCTTCAGAATACTAAGGGTTGAAAGATCTGAGAGGACTGGTGGAGGGATAGCACTGCTCATAAGTGAAAGGATTCAAGTTGAAGAAATAAACTTGGCTATAGAAAGTGAGTTCAAGGAATTTCTTGTTGCTCGCATAAATACTGGGTCAGAGAGCATTATAATAACTGTTGTATACAACCCACCAAGGAACCAAAATAGGCTTGAAGTTTATGAGGAAAGTCATATAGGTACTATTGAAGTCATAAACTCAGTTGTTAACATGGCACGGGAAAAAAAAATTAGGATTTTGATTATGGGAGACTTTAATCATAAAGAGACAGATTGGATAAATCTTGACCCACACAGTGGTGAGGACTCATTCGGGGCAAGATTCCTAGATTGCGTAGAAGGGAATTTCCTACACCAACATGTAATGGAACCAACAAGGGCCAGGGGTGGGGATGAGCCATCACTACTTGATCTAGTGTTCACAGATAATGTGTTGGATATTGAAAAAATTGAGTATGAACCACCAATTGGAAAGAGTGACCACTGTGTGTTGTTGATGGAGTATATCATTGAAGATATTCTTCCTGAGAGTAGAGGCACTGAGGACATGAGGAGGAACTATCCGAAAGGAGATGACATCAAAATGAATGAGCTTTTTGCAGTTATTGACTGGAGAACCTTATTTTACAACAAATCTGTACAAGAAATGTATGACATCTTTTGTGAGAAATATGGGAAGATAGTAGATTGCTGCATACCTGTCACCAAAGTAGGTGTAATTCATGCCAGAGAGAAATGGTTCGATAATGGGTGTAAAAGAGCTAAGGAGTGGAGAGACAAATGCTGGAAAAGGTATAGGAGGAGAAAAAACATAAATGCCTGGCAAACCTACAAAAGAGCAAGAAATGACTACCTAAGTAAAAGGAGAGAGGCAGAGAGAGACTATGAGAGGGACATCACCAGGAAGGCTAAAGAAAATCCCAAGCTTTTCCACAGCTTTATCAGAGGAAAACTGAAGGTAAAAGAACAGGTTTTAAGGCTAAAGAGAGCGGATGGAAGCATCACTG
>JAXCGZ010017402.1:32500-35000 GCA_037179515.1 Halocaridina rubra | reverse complement strand
TATATATATATATATATATATATATATATATATATATATATATATATATACACCCAGTTTTGGAATAACGCAAAGATAGGTCCTCAGAAGTGACATGTAATGTAAAAATTTGCGTAGTGTAACAAGTCATTCTCCATAAGAAACAATGATAATGGGCAGAGATACGTTTTACAACCGTACATACACACACTATGCCAAAGATATAAGATAAGTAAAACATATTTTACAAGTACATATCAAAGCAGAATGACCTGTACTGTAGCTATTTTTATTGAAAAGATATTCAGATTTACTGTACAGCAAGCAAATTAAGATACTCTCTTATACGGTGGGCAACAGACATACACTGGGACGTGCATGGCGGTGGTGAGCACGTAACTTAAGTGGTAGAAGTGGAGGAGGAGGAGGGAGAACGAACCTCTATTGGCAAATGTTTTTGCTCTCGCACGCTTTTTCCCTGACGATATTATATGGCAAGTTTGTTTGCTGTTTGTTCTTAATGCATTTTTCCATTCTCTCCATAATATCCGATCGCATTAAGCGGTAGAAGAGGAGGAGGATGCAGGAGAACGAACCTCTATCTGCAAACGTTTTGCCGCCTCTATATCAGCTGATGCACATTCGCACGCTTTTTTCCCTGACGATATTATATGGCAAGTTGTTTGCTGTTTGTTCTTAATTCTCATCCACGTACTTAGCATTTTTTCCATTCTCTCCATAATATCCGATCGCATTAAGCGGTAGAGGAGGAGGAGGGAGAACAAACCTCTATCTGCAAACGTTTTGCCGCCTCCGTATCAGTTGATGTGTTCTTGCACGCTTTTTCCCTGATGATATATAAACCTAAACACAAACACAGTTAGAACAAGCGATATATCCACACAGTATGCTGGGTAAAGAGACACTGAAGCACATGGCAGCATGGCGGAAAAGTGCCTCCGAGGCAGTCAATTTTTTACTAAAATGAAAATTTTGTTTTTCAAATTTTTTGGGAGGGCGTTATTCGTGTATTTCGCATTATTTTACTATTATTTTTTGGGGGCGTTATTCCAATTTCGCATATTTTAAACACCATAGATCCATTAAAAAAAAATTGAAATTAGAACTTAACTCATGAGGACAACTGTAAAATGTCAATATTTCTCTAAAATGAGAATCGAAATCAAGGAGACTGTACCTCCTGTACATGTTATTCAGCTTTGAATTGAGATGAGATTTATGAAATGAGAGCAACAGTGTCAGTGGCCAATTTTGAAAAAAAAAGAATATCATTAGACTTCGATACAATTTAGGATGCTTAGTCTGGTCTAATGATACTGACTGTAAGTCATGTAACAAAGAAAATATATCAAAGACTAAGTTAAAAAGTAAGATACCTAATTATTACATAAAGCACATTGTAAACAAAAATAAATTACTTAAGTAAGAAAGGGATGCTATTTTACTATATTTTACACAGCAACATCACATAATTAAAAGAAGAAACATAGAATAAGTCATACTGAAGAGGAAAATGTAAGATATATTTCTAAGGACTAAATTTCATAGTTTGCTGAAACTCATGATCCACTATAGGAAAAGACTAAATTCTGGTAGGGATGGGAAAAATAATTAAACAATTTTGAAAAGAATAAAACATATTACTCTTGATCTTTTTTTTAAATGGACTTGCAGATACCGTAGAGGAAGCAATTTTTTATATTGCATTTGCAGTTGAGTTAAACTGTACCTGCGTGTATACGAGCGGTAGGCTCACCCAATCGTAACACCAGAGCATGCCACATTTGCCTCGAAATTCAGAAAACTCCTGTAATAAAAGTGGTAAATTTGGCTGTGGGGTGCTAGGAAGAGGTTTCCTTTAGACAATGAAGGGGTGGTAGGGGTAATGAGAGTGGAGGTCATGAGCTTTTTTAAGGGTGATGTGCAAGGAAATGGTTTCCTTTAGATAAGGAGTGGATAGTAGGGGTAATGAAAGTGGAGGTGGCAAGCTGTTTTAAGGGCCATTGTAGGAATGAATAGATAGTAGTGACAATGAAAGTGGAGGTTGCGAGACATTTAAGGGTGACTGTAGGCGAATGGATAGTAGTGGTAATGAAAGTGGAGGTTGTGAGCTGTTTTAAGGGTGACATTAGGGATGTGGAAAAAAGACCCAAGAGAGGATTATGATGCCGAGGATCGCCCCTACCTGAGTGTACACAAGAGGTATTGAGACCCAGTCATAGCTCCAGAGTAACCCGCATTTTTGTCTGAACTCATTGAACTCCTGGAAAGAGAGGAAGGACACAGTCTAATGTAGTTAGAGACTGTTAATGGGGCACATTTTTAGAGGATTTTTCTGTTTGCAGTCCGTTAGAAAGGGATTCAAAGAAAAGGGCCCCCCAAAAAAAGATAGGGGGATTTTATACCTGTGATGAGTATTAAGAACAGCCAGGTAGTAAGGCAAAGTGATGCTCAGAATGTACAAGCATGGTTTAAAGGTCAGAGGTAAATCACAAAAAAA
>JAXCGZ010017402.1:7500-27500 GCA_037179515.1 Halocaridina rubra | reverse complement strand
ATTGCCATGCACACCATTTTTTTTTAACCAACATAATTTTATAAATTTGAGACCATACATTTTGCAAGTATTCTTACATTTCAGTTAAGCCAACTAATATTTGGAATGTAGAGAGTCTGTTCCCTTCTATGTATTGCAAACATTTCCGATGCCGCTGTCCCTTGGGTAGTCCCTCCCAAGATTCTAGTTGTGATAGTGACGGGAATGTGGTATCTTGGTTAGAAGTCCAAGTATAGAACACATAATACCACTGTTGAAACTCTCCTTTCACAATCATAGTTATTAAAAACATGTAAACACATATTTTGTAGTTCTACAATTAACAAATAAGATTCTCAGGTAACTGTTCCATTTATATTAGAACACTTCTATATCACATTTATAATGTTAATGTTAGGTTATGAAAAGCTTAGTCATAATTTTTAAATATTTAGGTCAAGCTACTTACCATAGTGAAAATTATTTCATAACACTGTATAGATTTCTGTAACAAAATTAAGATACAGAAACTCCCCTAATCATGAACAACCGAGTTACGAACATTCACAGATACGAACAAAGTCCTACCCATTATCTACTTATGTATTAATGTATGTAATACTGTACTGTACTGTTTTATTAAATTATTATTACTGTATTAAAATTCATTAATTCTGTATACTTTACATTTTATGTAGCAATTAAGTGCCTTTAGCCTAAGTTCTGCACAGTACTGTATAAGTATGTACTGTACAGTACTTTATTTTTTACCTATGCAGAACTTTCAAGCAATTCTACATACAAACAAACTCTGGAACCTAACTCGTTCGTAAGTTGAGGAGTGTCTGTACTCAGTATTGTAATTATGCTATAATTGAACATTTTAAGAGCATATGTATCCGATAAGTGAGATGTGGATATCAAACATGATCTACATCTGTTAATGTGTCCATACATGGTGCAATTTGGCCTTGTGAGCACTGGACAGATTTGGCTGGATCCGACCAGACTGGATTGTCTGTGGGCTAGTTAAGAACAGCAGCCTTCCTATGGACATTCCAATCTGCTTGGATCCAACCAGATCTGTCCAGTGGTCTCAAGTTCAAATCAGACCACAACCAGCCCAAAGACAATCCAGTCTGGTCGGATCCAACCAGATCAGTCTGGTGGTCTCAAAGCCAAATTTCACCGTGATTGTAAGTACATCTCATGAAAAGTGCATATCAAAACTTGAGGCTCTATTAGATTATTGTAATGCTTATGGTATGGTGATTAATGAAAAGAAGACAAAGTATTTTGTTGTTAATGGAAAAGACAGAGATAAAGAATCAATAGTGATAAACAACATAAAAATAGATTATTGTACAAAGTATCTGTACTTAGGTGCATGGTTTACTGATGATGCAAATATGCACTCAGTACTTGAACAGCATGAAATCGATGGTACAGCAACAGTCAATAAGTTTAGTATATTCTGCATAAATAACATGAGTATGCCCTATGCATATAAGGTTAAAGTTTTTAAATCTGCTTTGAGTTCTTCACTTTTGTATGGCTCTGAGAGTTGGTTCACAAGTAATTTAGCTTGCATGGAAAAACTTTATAACAGGGCAGTAAAGTGTTTATTGGGAGTGAGAAACAACACTCCAATATCCTTATGTTTAATAGAAAGTGGTTTGGAAACTTTAGTACAAGAAGTTAATGAAAGAAGAAGGGGATTTTTAACCATAAAAATGCAACAGGTTAACAATGAAGAACCTTTCTATGTGGTATTTGACATCTGCAGACGGGAAAATACACCTGGTTATCAATTCTTAAATTCATATATTACAAATAATGTGGAAGCTTCTGCTCTAAGTGGAATAAAAACTGTAATACTGAATAAACCCGAAGGTGCCACAAAATATCTTACATATAGACAAATTTTAAATAGTCAGTTGACAGTACATAAAGTGTATAGTAGCAAAGAGTTTGTACCAGATTATTTGCGAATGGCATTCACAGGGTTAAGAGTAATGTCTCATGAGTTGCGTGTAGAGACTGGAAGGTGGAGCAGAACACCAAGAGAAATGAAAGTATGTGCTTGTGATCAAATGGCAATTCAGAGTGAAGAACATGTGCTAATTGAGTGTCCTTTCTCCCAACCAGTGCGACAAAAATATAATATGTTAAACTATCTGAGTGTCCAATCACTTTTGAATGAAGAGCTTCATATTACCGAGTTGTGTCAGTATATTTATGAAGTACTAAAGTTTTACAGATAAGGAAGAGATTCAACCTTGTAATGAGGAAAGCATTGATTTTTTGTATGTATAGGTTAATTTGCAATATTTGGATGTATTCTATTCTTCTAACTGTATTTCAGAATTAGGCATTAAGATAAATATGATTATTTACTTTTGTTGGTAAGTTTGTGAGAATATTTGTATTGTTCTTTAGGCTAAGACTTTTTTGATGGACAAAATATTGTTTTTATTACTTATGCTATTTTGTGCAAAAAGAAAAAATTTAATATTTTTTTGTAATACTTTTGTAATATTTTGTCAATAAACTATATATATATATATATATATATATATATATATATATATATATATATATATATATATATATATATATATATATATATATATATATATATATATATATATAAGCACCTTCACAAAGCTTCGACATATAGAGACATACTATTCATAATCGTGCACACATATGGTTTATCCATGTACTTACCTGCTTCTACAAGATGTTCTAATGTTGGAAACCTTTTCTTGACAGCTGATGATATAGATCGTAGAATCAAAACTAAACTGAGGTTTAAATATCTCGCCAGTGCTCTTCTCATCATCCTTCCCTTCTCATCATAGCCTGTGATGTGTAAAGCTATGGCATGTATAATTCTGTACAGGGGGAAAAAGCATTTGACAGTGGCAGTCGTTCAAAATAAAGCAGAGGTAGTTATAAGGGTGCCCATACATGGTGCAATATGGCCTTGAGACCACTGGACAGATCTTGATGGATCCATCCAGATTGAATCATCTATTGGCTGGCTGTGGTCCACAATTGGCCCATAGATGAGCCAATCTGGTTGGATCCAACCAGATCTGTCCGGTGCCCTAAAGGCCAACTCCCTCCATATATGGGCACCCTAATAGGAGATATTTTCATAAAATGGTCTTTTACTTGAATAGAAAAACAGTATTACACTGTTATGGTTATTCCCCTGATAGGGTATGTGTACTTTTAGTTGACCATTAGATTAATAATTTAATATTGTACATAATGATAATTATTTTTACCTGCTCAAGGTCATGGAAATATATAAGCATAAATTAAATAAACGTGCTTATTTCTTCCCTGTGATGTTGTTGTTTACCGTTTTATGTGTTACATTTAATCCCCATTATGGGGATGAATACAGACAGGTTGGAACTGGGGGATTTAAGGCTGGATTAATAATATTTGCTCAGTGTCTTAGTTTCTATGAACTTCTCAAAATGGAGAAGTTATAAGATTGTAGTTAAACTGTAAAAACTAGAGTGACAAAACTCAAAATATATTTTATTTAATCAGTCTTTTCAAAAACCAGGTTTAGGGATATATATATATATATATATATATATATATATATATATATATATATATATATATATATATATATATATATATATATATATATATATATTACAACCGGAACTATTATGATTTACATCAGGTCCACTATACTTTATACATAATTGAACTGCATTAACAAGTTACAATATGCAGTCATGATTCACAGGAATATAGCGTATAAGGCTGTATTATTTAAATATGATGAACTGTTTAGGCTCTTTTCACATAAAGACATCAAAACACAATTTTTGTATGTCGTGTAGTAATATTTCATGCTTAATAATTGGGTAAGCATAATCTGCTGTTGTACTACGGCGAGAGTTTGGCCATTATTATTATCTCTAGTTACTAGCTATGTTAATTGTATGTAAATTTCAATCTTTTTAAGTGAGCATGAATAATACTGTGATAGTCTGGCCATTACTGGTGTCTGTTAAAAACATGATGAGTGTTTTGAAAAGATAATTTTAATTAAGGTGGTTATTCTTTGGTTGTTGGTCATATAATAGGAGAAGAATCTTTTGGGGTGATATTCTTGGATTGTGTGCAGTGCTGTTTTTTATACAAAATGTGCTGAATCCAACAAGGGCTACGGGAGGATATGAACCATTGCTACTAGATTAAGCATTTACAAATTAGATATAAGTAGGATTCAGTATGAGCCATTAGTGTCTCGAGAAGGTTGATTGAGGAAAGTGAACATCTACCTCCAAATGTTATGTTTTCATAACATTTGTCTCTCGAAAAGAAAGTTACAAGAGGATGAATGAACCCATAATAAGTATTTATTTGGCGACTATTCCTCCTGAAAATTTTGTAGATTACATATAAAATATTTTGTAAGATATATAAGAAGATAACTGTTGTATTACTACCTGCAAGTATAGGCATTATTGGTGTCAAAGAAATATGGCTCTATGATAAATGAAAGAGTGCCAAGGTTAAGAGAGACAAATGTGTATTAAATATAGGAGAAACAATATAAATGCTTGGCAGGAATACAAAGGAGCAAGATATGAATACCATATATAAGAAGAGAGTTAGAGTCAATATGAAATGGATATTTCGAGGGTAATTAAGAAAAATTTTAAAGTCTATCAGAAGATACATTTATGTTCACTTCGAGTTTTTTTTACTTTAATCAGTGAGAAAACTCGGCTTCAGAAAAAGTTTTCAATGGACTGATTGTATATTCTTTTATTTCCAAAAGTTATTTGAAAGTGTATCACATGGAAGACTTTTAGAGAAGATGAAAATAATGGCAGAATGGGTGGAAATTTCTAATAGTCAACAAAGACTTATTTTGAAGGAAGAGTGCAGAGGGTCAGAATAAGTCACGCAGAATTATACTGGAGATCTATATCTTGTTCACTTCTGTTCTTTGAATATGTAAATGATCTGCCAGAGGATGTAAATGCATTTATAAATATGTTGCAGCTGATATAAAAATTATGAAAAGAGTAATATTGTTGTAAATAATTCATGGAGACTATAAAAAAGTTACACAAGAGCTCAGATAAGTGGTTAATGAGGTTAAACATTTCAGTATTTATCATAATGGGAATGGACAAGAGTGCAACAATACCCACATTTGATATTCAATAGCACGAGAGAATATTAATGAATCTGAGAGCAAAAGAAATCTAGGGGTCAATGTGTTGGTAGATATTTTGCAAAACTGCTTAAAAATAATAAATAAAGTCAGCATTCGCATTTTTTTAACAAACACAAAGTGGCATACAAATACATGAGCATGGAAGAGTAGGCTTTACATGACTTCTGTGAAGCCTACACTTGCATATGTATTAGCCTTCTAGAAATCATACTTGAAAAAGCAGGGAAGTCCTTAAATACATGCTCTAAATCTGGTAGCAGATAAATTCTCTATTATAGAGATAGACCAAAGGAGTTAGATTAGCCACCATTTAAAACCAGAAAGAAAGGTGATGTGGTATCAGATTTCAATTTCTGCATGATTTTTATAGAATTCATTAGAATTAATACTCTGATATGGCTGGCTTAGAACTGATGGTAACAGTCTGAAGCTTTGTGAGATACTATGATAATAAAACTTGCTTAAAGATGAAACTAAAATACTAAAGGCATTCTTAGTAATGATTATATATGAAAAGTGCTAGCAGTAAAAAAATCTACCAGGAGACTGGGAACTACAAGCATAAGGTTCATTTTCATAAGTACAATTTGGTAAGTGTAAATGCAGTTGTTGGAACTTAATGTATTTTGCAGCTGCCAAGAGTGAGCCTAATATCTACCATTCTTTAAACGATTTTATACTTACTTGTCTGGCCAAGGAATCGCCATATATTGTTGCCACCATCTTGAAGCAACGAAGGAAACGTAGAAACCCAAGATGAAAGAGAGTGGGATGTAGTTCATGTAGGTATCACAGTACACAACAGCGAACTCGAACTGCCTGGGAACGAGACAAACGTGTTATCCTGGAAACAGATTTCTCTCTTTTATTATTAGTATTATTATCATTATTATAAGAAAAAGTGGGCAATCGGTAGTGCTTGCAACTCTGATTCGTCAGGTTGAGGGTTCACGGCTCACCATTTTATTTGTATTCAAATTGTATTGTATGCCAGTGTATGGTTTGTGTCTTTGGAATTATATACTTTTAGGGGGTCAATTTTTCAACCATTGAAATGACCTTCAACATTGTTCTTTTTTTTTTTATGAGTGTGACACCGGGACAGGCAGAAATTGCCTCATCAATAAAGGCCCGGGCACGAGAAAATACCAAGATGATGGAAAAGAAAAAGGTTAAGGACAAGGCAGAGATGAGGCAATATCACACAAAGGAAAACGACAGACAGAAAAAAAAGAATAATAGGAGTTCCTACATATGCAAGTGACCAAATCGTTGCTGACATATGGCAGCAATTTCTTCTTAAACATCACATAGCCTTACTTCAGGGTAAGTACTGTTTCAGGCTTCATTACTCAGCATCATCATATAACTGAATTTGCAGTTCCTAAAGATGTGGATACTTTGCTGGAGCAGTAAACCGAGTGTTGAAAAGTCACTATAAAGTGGTCGGTGCAGCAACTGCTTCTTCCAATCTACCTCCAGACTCTGGAACTCTCTTCCTCCTTCTGTCTTTCCTAATATTATGACCTTCATCCTTCAAAAAGCAGATTTATCGTCATCTCAGAGCCTAGTCATCCATATTTCTGGATCCTCTGTACTTTGACTTTTTTTTTCTGTCTGTCGTTTTTCTTTGTGTGCCATTGCCTCATCTCTGCCTTGTCCTTAACCTTTTCCTTTTCCTTCGTCTTGGTATTTTCTCGTACCCGGGCCTATATTGATGAGGGCAGTTTCTGCCTCTCCCGGTGTCACACAAAAAAAAATTTATATTATGACTTCAGAGGCACGAGTTTGCTGGGTGCAAAACCATGATCTTAGAAGAGGACACAGTCGGTGCCTTATCTTTTGATTGTAAAAGATGCTCATGATGACTCACTAATACATATGCAATAGCTTCCTTTTTATCTTATTCTTGAGTACTGTATACAATTAATATCTTAGTTTTTTTTTGTGAATCTACTATGTATGTTTATATGAAATAAAATATGAATATGAACTAGTCCTGGTAACTGAGAAGTAAATATGGAGGCCTCTTAAAAGCTCTTCGTATCAAAGTAAGTGACTGAAAGGGATCCCTGATTAAGAGAAAGAAGAATTGTACTAATTTATGCTCTGTCTATCGAACAAAGTGACTAAAAGGGATATCCCAGGAGGTGAAGAGGAAATACTCCCTCCCCTATGAACACAGGATTTTGTTAGGAGCTTATTGAAGGTTTAGGGTAGTGGGGTTGGCAATCCTTCCCTTCCTGTATTTGTTTTTCCTGTCGTAGAGCAAGTAATGGGTTATTGCGAGGGCGTTGTGATGGAACTCCAAATCCTCTGATGTTTTGTTACAGTTGTGGCCATTATATTTATTGAAATATGGTAGAAGCAATTGAAAGAAAATAGGGAGTTACTTCTGACATTATTATTATTATTATTATTATTATTATTATTATTATTATTATTATTATTATTATTATTATTATTATTATTATTATTATTATTATTATTATTATTGTGATAAACACAACTTTGCAAATACGATTAATAATAATAACATACAAACTATTATTCTCACAAAAATAAATGATCAAGTAATGATTACTACTCTTCATTCCATTAAATAAACTCGTAAATTGTTAGGTTAGGGGTTAGACATTAATCAAACGTAAATTAAGAATTTACGGAGCTATTTAATGTACTAGGGAGTTGTTATTTCTATTTCTCAAAATATAAATAATAATGATAAATGCTGCTCCTGGGAGAGCAAACCAGCATAATTCTGAACCGGTCCCAAGCAGGGATCAAAACGGTCCATTTTTTTTTCTCACACTTGACCCATCTCGATCCCCTACTGTAGTATATGTACCATCAGGTAGGTGCTTTACCAACATATCCACTGTTGGCAGTGGTCCCACTGTCTCAGCTGGTGGCAGACTGGGGAGGATCCAAATCATGGGGGGGCGTGAATAGGGCGGATCCAATAGATGTGAGGAAATACCATCTTGGTACTTCCAAATTTTCTCACTCAACCATTATAGTCTGTCCGAGTTAAACTGGCGGAAAGCAGATATGACTTTTAGATGCCAGTAATAAATGTTGGGGAATCTCGGTGGGTAGCGTGAGGAATTCTAGGCATAATTTTATTCAGTAATTAGAAATAGTTCACTGTTAAAATGCTCTCACGTTTCCTTGACGTTTAGGAAATATTTTTTCGCTGCTCTTAGTGGATATGTCATACTAGATGCTATTCCCAAGGAGCTAAATGAGTGATTGGTGTGAATGTGTGCTCTGACTCGGCCAACTCCATTACAATGAGGATTACAGCCATTGTCTGTGTGGGGGATATCAGAATAAGAATTTATATAGCTAAAAGCTAAATTTGCTTTAAAAAATAATTATCATAGCTTCACTTCAGAAAGAGATGGGTAGATTTTTTTCCTCTTGTGCTATGACTACGGTAGCCAGCCTCGTGACCGGGCACCGTGGGGCGATAGGAAGGGCATCCAACCTTTAACCCCAAGCACACTTTTTGTCCACATTCCTATAATGGGGATTAATGATGACGCATAAAACTTAATTTTATATGTCAAAGCCACCCAGATAATACGATATTTCATTCTGGCGAAGAGATGTTATACGAGCCATCACGAGGGGTTTGTACTTGAATAGAGGCCGGTGGGTGAAGATTTTTGGCTAAATTTCTATACCTTTTATACGTTTTAATTTTTTTTATATTTTATCTCGTCAGTCAAAGCTCTAAGTTTATTAATTAAATAATTTTTACACTAAGATTTTTTTTCTTCCTTTAAATATATACATGCGCTATTATTTGTTAATATACGTTAAATATATATTTTAACATTTTTGTGTACATTATTTATTTATTTACTGACAAGTCAAGACCAATTATTTTCTCTTTTAAACTGTCATCGTTGTCTGTCGTCCACACGTTAAATGAGAATTAATATGTCTGGTGAGTAGTTGGCATTGAGAGAGATAGCTCACTTTTTTTTTTTAATACAGACATTACAAAGAGACCATTTGGTATATTAAATGCTTCCACGATATAAATTAAGGACTAAACTCAGGAAAATAGTTTGAGTAAAAAAGAAAAAAAAAGATAAAGGTAGGTCATCATTTTTTTACCACCACATTCTCGTACTTGCCAAGTATGTGTGATATGCGAAATGACAAGGATATTTTATGATCATCATCATCATCTACAACTGCTGTTACTACTACTGTTACTATTCATTATTATTATTATCATTATTATTATTATTATTATTATTATTATTATTATTATTATTATTATTATTATTATTATTATTATTATGTCAATGGTAATATTTAATTTACTACTATCTACTACTATTATTACTACTACTACTACTACTACTACTACTACTACTACTACTACTACTACTACTACTGTTGCTGCTGCTGCTGCTGCTAATAATAATAATAATAATAATAATAATAATAATAATAATAATAAATAAATAAATATATAAATATATAAATAAATGGACGAATATATTTGTGTGTGGCGTGCGTGCGTGCATTCGTTGCTTGTTTACCTTCCTAACCAACACATAATTCTTTTTTGTTCTTTGAATCGAATCCAAGATTTAGCGAATTGGGGTAAACAGCGATCGACTTGAAGAGATAAAAACAAATGAGAGAGAGAGAGAGAGAGAGAGAGAGAGAGAGAGAGAGAGAGAGAGAGAGAGAGAGAGAGAGAGAGAGAGAGAGAGAGAGAGCAACTTAACCCGTTGATTAATATGTAAAATGAACTTCGTTTTTTTTTTCTTTAGCGACATTTGTCATCATATTTTTAACTCTTAAAAGATGACAGACAAATGAGAGAGAGAGAGAGAGAGAGAGAGAGAGAGAGAGAGAGAGAGAGAGAGAGAGGAGAGAGAGAGAGAGAGAGAGAGAGAGAGAGAGAGAGATTACCTGCTTAACGAGTTGAATGGTATTTACAATTAACACAAAACTCTATTTTTTATATCTAGTGTTTCCCCTCCCCCCTTGTATCAACCTCCTGCGAGACGTCAAAGAAGAGGGGGAGTAGAGGGGAGAATAACTTCTCCCCAAACTCTAGTTATCCTTTCTTGATGTCGGCTACCCCCCAATTAAAGGGAGAAACAGCCAAGGTATATGTATGTATGTACAAAACTCTATTTTTTATATCAAGTGTTTTGTTCCTGTTATGTCTCAAGTTATTATTGTTAATCTATTTATTCATCGCGTATAGGAATTGAAAGGCGAGAGAGAGAGAGAGAGAGAGAGAGAGAGAGAGAGAGAGAGAGAGAGAGAGAGAGAGAGAGAGAGAGAGAGAGAGAGAGCACGTACTTAAACCTGTATTTGGAATATATATATTTTTTAATTTCATATATATTCGTGAATATATTATTTATCATTATTTAGGTAATGAGAGTCTGTGACGGACTAACAATGTAGTCAGACGAGTCCGTGTGCTAGACGCAGTGGAATGAGCTGACTCGTGGGGGAGGGGAAAAAGAACTGATGCAGTTAGCCTAATTAAAACCCACAAATTTTAATTATAGGGAAAGGAATTTACAAGATTACTTTTCTTTTTTCCGAATAGAATTAAAATTATATATACGATTTTTTTTTTAAAGAAGTAAAAGAATATATAAATTAATACCTATATATATATATATATATATATATATATATATATATATATATATATATATATATATATATATATATATATATATATATATATATATATATATATATATATATATATATATATATATATATATATATATATATATATATATTCCGGTTATACTTCACGGACTCCCTTTTCTACCAAGGGCTAGGACGATTGCCTCCAAGCGAAGGACTTGTTTTGGCAGATGTAATCCTTACCCTGAGTGCGTGCCCTTGCTAAACTCATACCGTGACCTGACGCCTCAGATTCGCGGACGCTACCGCTTGAGCCACGGTGACTATATATATATATATATATATATATATATATATATATATATATATATATATATATATATACACACACACACACACACACACACGTAGTGGACTCAGAAGGAGAGAGTATTTAGAAAAAGGTTGGAATGATGTTTTGTATACAAATAATACTATAAAAATCATAAAATCAAATGAGGGAATTTAGATAAATTTTGTTATCCGTTTGGTATGGAGGCAAAATACTTTTAAGCTGAATATCGGTGTTTTAATGGAGAGAGAGAGAGAGAGAGAGAGAGAGAGAGAGAGAGAGAGAGAGAGAGAGAGAGAGAGAGAGAGAGAGAGAGAGAGAGAGAGAGAGAGAGAGAGAGAGAGATTGAAAAAAAAGTTGAGCATGTGTTAAAACGTATAAACTAGAAATTTAAAACACTTGTAGCTCGTCAGGAGAAATAGGTGAAAATACAGACTTTGCATATTGAGAGAGAAAATATAGTAGTCCGTACATATATGTACCCCTAAGAGCAGTACACAAATATTCAATACACGTCAGAGCATCAAAAGAATAAACAAACACACATTAGGAAATAAAGACAAAAAAAAGACAAACACACGAGACAGAGGACATCAGAAAGTAAAGCAAGGCTAACTTAAAGTTTTGGAAAAAAGAAAAAGAAGAAAAGTCTCAGAGAGAGCTGTGTGTTCAAAGAGGAGAAGGCGAATGCTTGGCATACCACCGACTTGCTTGCACCATTGTTTTCTGGCTCGCTCTTCTTCTGCTCGTTTTGAATTGGACGTGAAGTCCACCGCTTCTTATTTATTTATTCCTAGATTGTGCTTTGGTTTTTTGTACATAATATGCACTCGACTTTTATTTATGATATTTTTATAATTGTGTGATTCATTTGTTTACTAATTGTATCTTCTCAATGCTCGTTGATATTTTTTGAATACGTATACTCATTTAACTTTTATTTTAGATATTTTGTTATGGTTTGGTTCATCATTTTCTACTTGTATCTTCTTCACCGTGTTTTAAAGTGATCCTGAAGTCGGAAAAACTTTATTATTTTTGTTAACTAGTGTTTTATATTGACCCAGTTTTTACGTATTATTTTTTTATTTTAATTTTGTGGCTGATATCGAATCATTTCATCACCGTTTTATTAATTAATTACAGATTTTAAATTGTTAATTACTCTTTAGTGTTATTTGTCTTATTTTTTTAAACATCATACTCTTTATTAACCACAGACCTTGAGGACATGCAAGTGTGTTTACCTACTCTCATTCATGAACTCATGGTGCAGGTTAGTGCCACACATGACCTACCATTTCCACTTACGTACTCACAATGCGTGTTGAGCTAGCATGGACTAAGGCCCGATTTCTTAAACAGTGTAAACCTAGGATACCATATTGTTAGTTAGCTAGACGCACAAATGGATTTCATAAACGCACCTGACGCGGTTCTGTGTATGGCTAGGATCCCGTATGGGGTCCTAACCATACACAGAATCGCGTCAGATGCATTTTTGAAATCCATTTGTGTGTCTAGCTAACTAACAATATGGTATCCTAGGTTTACACTGTTTAAGAAATCGGGCCTAAGAGATGACAGACGCCATTACCCCCCCCCATCCATATCCTCGACATTACTAAGTGGAAATTCCTCCTTTTATCCACTATAAACGATGTTAGCTTGTACTCACAAGCTTCGAAAGTTCTCTACATAGTAATAATGTAACCAAACAACTTAACGGGATAATTATAAGTTTACATATAATTAGGTTAGGTTAGGTAAGACTGCAAATATAAACCTAACATGGGAAATTACAGCTTAACATAGGGTCAGGTTAAGATGAAATAAAAACTTGACATGGTAATTGCAACGTAACACTGTAATAGAAAATTGACGGCAGACTGTATACTATAATAATAAGATCGACCTAACCTAACTTAACCTAACCCAACCCTGTGTTAAGTTATAATTACGTTACGATAAGTTGTCTGGTCTAGGATAAACCACGAATATGTTGGTAGATTTGTTACTATAATAGCTTCTCATTCTAAATATTTCACGTCCCATAAACCATTTAGACAGGTACAATCTGTGATCATATTTTAATCCCTGTCAAATCTTTATTCAACGGGTCGAAATTAGAAAACATACGAGTATTATAACTGTCAGGTGTGATATCAGAGAAACACCCAAATTATATCTCATGAGGACAGGAACGCATTTGAAGTCTGAGAAAATTATAATTAAGATGTCACTTTTATGGACTTGATCTGATCCAAACGTTTCTGAAGTCAGGTGTCCGTGAAGAACTTGTCATTTCTCATATTCTGCAATGGCTGTATGACACTTATTCCAATTCCTTTCATGGTTTATAAATTATGGTATTTTAAAATAAGGATGAACACTGACAATATGTTTAACTATCAACCCATAATATAACTCCATTAATTTACATTTATCATGATACTCGTCATAATTATATCTAAAAAGAGAAGTCTCATTTTTTTACACTGTTGTCTCTCATGCAAAAATAAATTTTTATGAGAGAGAGAGAGAGAGAGAGAGATGAGAGAGAGAGGAGAGAGAGAGAGAGAGAGAGAGAGAGAGAGAGAGAGGAAGAGAGAGAGAGAGAGAGAATTTAATTATAGATCACAGGGCCTAGTAATTTCAGGAACGGCTAAACATTCCCAAGGATATGGTGTAGTCGTGATCATTGTAGTCTTATTTTCGTATTATTATTAGTAGTAGTAGTAGTAGTAGTAGTAGTAGTAGTAGTAGTAGTAGTAGTAGTAGTAGTAGTGTTGATTAACTGAATACCGCTGCCGTTGTCTTGCTTGGCAGTAATACAACTATGGATGTAAGGCTCAAGTGTATAGATTGGAGATGGGGATACACACAGATTTTCTTTCCATACCCACTAATTTATTTTTAGAGTAACAAACCCTGACCTCCAAAATTTGTTATGATTGCAGGTTCGATTCCGCTGCAGGGCTCTAGACTGGGCATCGATCCTTAATATCCTTATAGCTCCAACCTGATAGGGTCCACCCCAATTTGAATGGGGACTGATAGTGAGGCATGAAAAGAAATGTGGTTATGAAAGTGGTTGAGTAATTGATGTTTAGCTCTAAGAAGTATTTTGACCATATGAAGATGGGTTAGGTTCTGACTGGGATATTTAGATATTATGGGGGATAAGTAGGGGGTGGGTGGGTGATTGGGTGGTGGAATAGGGATAATGTTTCTTATCTAATAAGTTGCATTAATCACATGGGAGATAAGTAAATGGGCAGATGGATTAATAAATAGGATTAATTCTTAATTGTGATGTTTGCATAGATGATAAGTGGAGGTAAGTGGTTGTTTCAGTAGTGATAAGTGGAGGTAAGTGGTTGTTTCAGTAACTTAACTACTAGCCCTAAACTAAGTTTTTTTTCTCTCTCTCTCTCTCTCTCTCTCTCTCTCTCTCTCTCTCTCTCTCTCTCTCTCTCTCTCTCTCTCTCTCTCTCTCTCTCTCTCTCTCATATGTATCGTTGGATGTTTGAGTGGGGGTTGATGTTATTTCGATGGAATATTGCATATATATATATATATATATATATATATATATATATATATATATATATATATATATATATATATAATATATATATATATAATATATATATATATATATATATATATATATATATATATATATGAATGAATGAGGTTGAGTTTTAACTGGGCAGTTGAACATGAACGATAGGGGATGTCCATGGGGTTGGGGATCTTAGCTTAAAAATTAGTTAAATGATATGGGAAGGATTTAAGTGAGTGGGTTGGTAAATGGGGTTTGGGGTTCTTAGCAATGAAGTGCATAGACGATGTGGGGTTTAAATAATTTTTTGATTAGGCTGAGTGGACTTATGGGTTCTTAGCTGGAAAGCGCACAGATAATATGGGGGGTTTATGTAAGTGGATGGGTGGGGTGAATGGGGTTTCTCTGCTACTTAGCTGGAAAGTGCATAGATGGGTGGGTGGGTGGACGAATGGGATTTAGGGATCTTAGCTGGGGTAGTGCATACACGTAATTGAGCCTCAGATAAGTGCATGGGTGGGTGAATGGGGTTTTGGGTTCTTACTTATGAAGAGCATAAACAATATCGGAGTTTAAGTAAGTGGATGGGTGGGTGAATGGGGGTTTCGGTTTCTTAGCTGATTAGTGAATAGACGATATTGAGGTTCAAGTATGGGTGGGTGACTGGCGTTTCGGTTTCTTAGCTAGGTAGTGCATTGACGATACTGAGGTTCAAGTAAGTGGTTGGGTGGGTGAATGGGGTTTCGGTTTCTTAGGTGGGTAGTGCATAGACGATATTGAGGTTCAAGTAAGTGGTTGGGTGGGTGAATGGGGTTTCGGTTTCTTAGCTGATTAGTGAATAGACGATATTGAGGTTCAAGTATGGGTGGGTGACTGGCGTTTCGATTTCTTAGCTGGGTAGTGCATAGACGATACTGAGATTCAAGTAAGTGGTTGGGTGGGTGAATGGGGTTTCGGTTTCTTAGCTGGGTAGTGCATAGACGATATTGAGGTTCAAGTAAGTGGTTGGGTGGGTGAATGGGGTTTCGGTTTCTTAGCTGATTAGTGCATAGACGATACTGAGGTTCAAGTAAGTGGTTGGGTGGGTGAATGGGGTTTCGGTTTCTTAGCTGGGAAGTGCATAGACGATATTGAGGTTCAAGTAAGTGGTTGGGTGGGTGACTGGGGTTTCGATTTCTTAGGTGAGTAGTGCATAGACGATTACTGAGGTTCAAGTAAGTGGGTGGGTGGATGAATAGAGTTTGAAAGTTCATAGAGGATATGGGTTCACTTAAGTGGGGAGATGGATGAATTGGGTTTGTTTGTTTTTTTTATAAGAACATAAGAACATAAGAATAGAGGACACTGCAACATGCCTACTGGCACACACGAGGCAGCTCCATTTTTGAATTGTATTTTCAGCATGTCTAACCTATTCTATTCTACTCTACTTATTTATTCTGTTTTTCTTTTTATGATTTTTCTAATAAGCACTAACCTATTCATACCCACGCTACCTCTGTCATATGTCTATCTAATCTACATTTGAAGGTGTCTATGGTATTGGCATTTACTATCATACTAGGAAGCTTGTTCCATGCATCAGCTACTCTATTACCAAACCAATTTTTACCAATTTCCCTTCTGGACCTAAATTTATCAAGCTTAAATCCATTATTACGAGTTCTGGTTTGATCATGAATTTTTAAAACTTTATTAATATCTCCCTTGTTAATCCCTTTAAACCATTTATACACTTCAATCATATCCCCCCTAACTCTTCGCCTCTCTAGAGAATGTAGATTAAGTTTTTTTAATCTGTCCTCATATGCAGTCGAGAGAATACCGAAGATGGCCAGGGCGTACCCCGCTCACGCGACGCACAGAGGAGCCCGACCTCTGTTGAAACTGGACGAGGGTTAGACGACTAGTGAAGAGATGCGACCCCATATGAAAATGGGAACGCAAATAGAGGAAGAAGAAGAAGAATCTGTCCTCATATGGTAGATTTCTGATATTGTGTATCATCTTGGTCATTCTTCGTTGCACTCTCTCCAAGGATTCAATTTCCATTCTATAATAGGGTGACCAGAATTGCACAGCATAATCTAAATGGGGCCTAACTAATGCAAGATAGAGCTGCAAAATAACTTTTTCCGTCCTATTGCTGACGCTTCTTGAGATAAATCCTAAAATTCTGTTTGCTTTATTTCTGACTGCTGTGCATTGCTCTCTTGGCTTAAGACTACTACTCACAAGAACTCCCAAATCCCTTTCACACTGAGAACTCATGATTTCATGGTTATTTAGCTTATAACTAGTATTGTCTTTTATAGTACCCATTTTAACTACTTTACATTTTTCAACATTAAATTCCATTTGCCATTTGTCCGACCATTCAGATAATCTATTTAGATCTTCCTGTAAAGCATGAATGTCTTCTTTTCCATTTATAGTTCTATCTATGAACTGCATACACGATGTTTAGCTTAGTGGGTGGTTGGGTGAATAGGGTTTTGGGTTCTTAGCAGGAAAGCGCATAGACCATATGAGAATTGATGGATGGGTGAATGGGGTTTGTGATTCTTAAATATAAAATGCCTAGGGGATATGGGGGTTTATGCAAGTGAGCAGGTGGGTAAATGGCTTATCGAGTTCTTAGCAGGGAAGTGCATAGACGATATTGGGGTTTATGTAAGCGGTTGGGTGGGTGAATGGGGTTTCGGGTTCTTGGAAGAGAAATGAATAGACGATATGGGGATTTATGTAAGTGGGTGGGTGGCGGAATGGGATATCGAGTTCTTAGCAGGGAAATGAATAGACGATGTGAGGGTTTATGTAAGTGGGTGGGTGGGTGAATGGGGTATCGAGTTTTTAGCAGGGCTTGAATAGACGATGTGGGGGGTTTATGTAAGTGAGTGGGTGGGTGGGTGAATGGGGTTTCTGATTCTTTACTATGAAATGCATAGAGACGAAATTAGGGTTGGCGGTGGGGTCACATCCAAAAAAATCCTTTGCCAAAAGCAACACAAAATTCACCGAGTGAGAGAGTTGCAACATTCTTGGCATTCTTGGCTTGTTTACCTATGTCTTTCTCTTCTTTTATTATTTGCTTTTATTCCTTTACCACACCACTTTTTCTTTCGATTTTATAGTTTTGTTTAATGCTTTGAATTGTAATTGATTAGAAATAGATCAGATTGATAAGCTATATATTGTGGTTTGTTCTTCTTAATTTTAATACAATATTGTCGTGTTGAGGGAAAAAAAAGTGATATTTCAATATATATATATATATATATATATATATATATATATATATATATATATATATATATATATATATATATATATATGTGTGTGTGTGTGTGTGTGTGTGTGTGTGTGTGAGAGAGAGAGAGAGAGAGAGAGAGAGAGAGAGAGAGAGAGAGAGAGAGGAGAGAGAGAGAGAGAGAGAGAGAGAGAGCAGTGCCAATTAAAACGCAGAAATATTAAAATTTCAATTTTGTTTGGAAAAATTCCAGGACTTTGCATGTTTTCATTGGCAAGTTAATATGGTAATGACTCTGTGTGTGTGTGTGAGAGAGAGAGAGAGAGAGAGAGAGAGAGAGAGAGAGAGAGAGAGAGAGAGAGAGAGAGAGAGAGAGAGAGAGATTGTCTTATTTTAACAGAATAATATTAGCATTTTATTTATAGACGAGTATGCGCATTTCTGCATATTTGCCTAAAATATTTTACTCCTGTCATATTAGTGTTAAACATCGCACTTGCTTTTGTTATGTTATATATTTATTTATATTATAGACATTATGTTAATCATTCTTATATTTAGTTTTCAGATATATATATATATATATATATATATATATATATATATATATATATATATATATATATATATATATATATATATATATATATAAACTCCATTCTGTAAATTAGTTAAACAAATAAATGGAAAGCAAAGTAACTTCATAAGTTTATTAGAAAGAGACAGGCCTTAATGTATGTGTGTGTTTTAGTTGGTTTTCCAATTATCGCATTTAATTATAACGAAAATTTGTAAGTTTATTCTAGATCTCAGATATATTGTTTTGCAAATAATAATAATAATAATAATAAAAAGTTTCACACAAATTTTCTTTCCATACCCACTAATTTATTTTTAGATTAACCAACCTGACCTCCAAAATTTGTTTTGACCTACTCTTACCTTGATGATAATCATATTATTGTTAATGATTTTCTTAGAGTGAATCAAATCATCTCGTCGTAGGCTAGCGCTCGATCGATTCTCAATATTTC
This sequence comes from Halocaridina rubra, assembly GCA_037179515.1. Lineage (NCBI taxonomy): Eukaryota > Metazoa > Arthropoda > Malacostraca > Decapoda > Atyidae > Halocaridina > Halocaridina rubra. The sequence continues at coordinate 8,465 of JAXCGZ010017402.1, read as the reverse complement.
TGGTGTTGTTATATCTGTTCTTCAAGGCCATATTACCGTAGCTCTGAATCAGTCCTTTTATTTATATTATTTATTTATTTATTTATTTATTTATTTGTTTGTTTGTTTGTTTGTTTGGCCAAAGGTATATTAGCAAACAAAGGGGATGACAACAATGAATAAATGAAGAATTTGACGAAATTCAATGTTCTTAGCAACGTAATACAACCATAGAAAAAACCAAGAGGGTAAAAGGAGGAGAAGGAAGAGTTTCAGCTGCTAGTGTCATTCTCTCTCTCTCTCTCTCTCTCTCTCTCTCTCTTCTCTCTCTCTCTCTCTCTCTCTCTCTCTCTCTCTTATTTATTATAAAACTTAGTTCCCATTAAAATGGGGGTGAACTCTGAATTTAGAGCTGTGGGTTTAAGGTTGGATGTCCTTCCGCTTTGGGATCGAACGCGCGTTTGTCAGACTTGCCAATTTTCCAATTCGCGCGATCTACCATGGAGCTACTGCGGTCCTTAATGCTTAATAAAGTGATACCGACCGTTGCAATACTACAGTTGAAGATCTTTTAGACTTTAAATAGGAATGTCCAGAACAGTCCGATGTTAAGTCTTCCTTCATTTACGGATCATTTTCTATGCCAGAATATGCTGACATATTCGTTATATATCTCTTATCAGGCCCGATGAGGGTAATTTTCTTCGCCTATAATGGTGTCACACTCATAAAAATGAAATAATAGATATATTTGATAGTAAAATACCAGAATTAGTCTCATATAAAAAGCAAACACATATATTCTGTTATATTTGTTAAATCACAGCCATTAGTAGAAAAAGATTATCCTTTGCTACAGTGGAGTAATATATGGAAAAATGTTAATCATCCAGTGGTTGGTTTAAGGGAGAGAGAATTTATATTTAAATATTTACATGAAAAATTACCCACAAATAAACATTTAGAAATGTTAGGAATTAAGAATA
>JAXCGZ010017402.1:0-2500 GCA_037179515.1 Halocaridina rubra | reverse complement strand
TAAAATAAATAACAGTCTATTTTGTATGTCCTTTCCCACGTGTACTTCATTGCATACTGACGTCTGACAATATGATCAGTTTTACGCTACGTACTGCCTTTTCTGCTAAGGGCTAGGACGAGGCCTTTTTGCGAAGGACTTTGGTTTTGGTAAGTGCGAATGTTATCTTGAGTGAATTCCCTTTCCAATCTTACACCATAGCGACCCTCGACCTGGCGAATCAAAGTCGCAAGCTTTACCACTTGGCTACGGTGGCCACAAACTGACCTCTGACCATAAGGAAAATGTCTCTAGTAATATTGTCGTAAATGCCAGGATAAAATCCAAGTATTACCTTAAGTACCGCACACATTCAGAAAATTTATTTTGCTTTTGGTCATGTACTCTTGTAATCCTTATACCAGATTACATCTGCCAAAACAAGTCCTTCGCAAGAAGGCAGCCGTCCTAGCCCTTGGTAGAAAAGGGAGTCCGTGACGTAAAACCGGAACAACAACAAAAACAACTCTTGTAAGCCGTATACTAGGCCTTTACATGATTACAATTAACAGTATGGGTAGAAAATTACTATACTTTTTAAACTAACTCTTTCATATAGAGATTGGTAAGAACACGTATTGCTAGGAGTGTCTGACAGCTATTTTTGGTTGACATGAGCAGATAAGGAATGAGAAAGCCACGTGACAATATGTTAGAATGCCCAAATGAATGAGGAATCAACCTTTGTAACGGGTGCACTTCAATTATAAAACATTACAATCTAAACAATAAATATAATTTAAACCATGTACCATTCATTGCAACTTATCAGGACCAAAATACTAAATTTACCACTTTAATATTCGGATACAGTAGTCATTTTTTTTTTCTCAACACTAGAGTTGGTTTTTAGTGCTATTTATAGCAAACATTGTCGTGTGAATCTCTTGAATTCTCTGAAAATATGAGACGTTTCATGCTACCGTCGCGTCATTTATGCAAAATCATCTCTTTATTGTTGGGAAAATATAAGTAAAAACATGGGCATGTTGGATGAAACCAATACACACACATACTCATTTAAGAAGTCATAATTAGCTAGATGGTGAAGAGGAGAGGAAGATATAAGATCTCATTTTAATTTGTTCGTATAATCTGAAGACCATGTGATCCGTTTTATGCTACATTCGCATAATTTCTGCTAAATGAACACTTCATTGGTAAGGATATATACAATTAAAAACGCCGAAAAGCTGAATAAATAGAAAATGGGCTTATTCAAAAAGATATCAACATGGGGTAAAATGGAAGCACAGGATTTAGCAGATTGATTAACTAGCAAACGGCTTAGGGTCCCACCCTCTGTAAACAAACATTAGAGCTTCTCTCGAATTCTTGTGCTTGAAGAACGCAATGAAATCAATATGATAATTTAGTTTTTAGGTGAAAGTGATAATTGTTTGATGGTCACAGAGAGCAGATATGATTGGAGGTGTTAGTCGTACGAGTGAGTATACTTCTTACTGTCAACTTTTCTTTCTCTCTTGCCATTAGTATAGAAACAGGAGAGTTCTTGATATTTTTACTTTTACACCCGCCTTATCCCCGATTGTTATATGCAGTTAAAATTGGTCTAGATATTTTAGGATAGTTTTTGTATATATATATATATATATATCGAACGAATCTGACCTTCAAAGTTGTAATTAATTTCTCGTTTTAGGTTAGGTTAAGTCAAGTTAGGTAATGTTAGTTAGCTTGCGTTTTTACATAAAAAAGAACTTAGGAAAAAAAACACTATAATTTCACATGCACAGAGACGGGTGAAATCGTAAAATATTACCGAGATATTTAATTGCTATGATGGTATTGGTATAATTTTGTATTGATTATTATTCAGTGTGAAGTATAGAAGTTGTATGTATTGAGAATTCACTCTGTGACTATTGAGTTACATTGTTAGAAAATTAAGAAAATATCAGCTTTATGTAAGAACGCAAATATATATATATATATATATATATATATATATATATATATATATATATATATATATATATATATATATATATATATATATATATATATATATATATATATATATATATATATATATATATATATATATATATACTGTATCAAGTCACGAAAGATTGCCTAATGGGAGAGTAAAATAAGTTTTTCCTATCAAGTTTTTTGTATGAAAATATTTGTTAAAATATTTTAATTAGGAGTCGAGTTGGAGAAGCGGAGTTGTAAACACCGGTTTGAAAGCGCTGTATATTTCTTCGTTATTTCAGTGAAATAGAACGTTTTGGAACTTTATTTTTTGAGACATTAGGCTTAATGTGACAGTGATTGATTTGTGCTTATAAGTGTTTGTATATAGTGCACAGTCTTAGATTTATAAGCATAATCTTTTGTGGGAGGTACCCTTGGGGTATGGGCGAAAAGAGAACATGCCCGAGGACTATTCTTGCGTCATAAACAGCCTGATGTAAGATGAGTTCTTTTTCTCCGC
>JAXCGZ010017401.1:22500-71156 GCA_037179515.1 Halocaridina rubra | reverse complement strand
GAAACTGTGTGTGATAGACAGATCACTACAGACATCATGGAAGTAATTCAAGAGGTATATTAAAACCCAGCAGAGAGCTGGATATTCATTACACATCCTTTATAATCCCTTCACATCTGACAGGTCATTACACTCTCCATCTCTATTTCTCTTTACAACTGTGGTGATCTATCACACACAGTTTCATTAGCGATACCTTGTGTGTGTTTTATTGTAATACCATAATTAGCATTGCATCTACCTACATGAATATATTCGTTTGAAAGACTATATTAAACCAATCATTTATTTTGTCATTAATTCATCATTTTGTCATGAATAATTGGAATTTGTTTGTAAAGCTAATCTAAATCTTAGGAAATCCTTAATTATTTATAATATGATTAAATTATATCCTTTTATTTTACAATGTGATGCTCGTCTGCTTTGTTTAGAGAACGGACGAGGACTTTCTCTGAGGACAGCACCAGGTTTGGACCTATTGTTAGAGACTCGTAAAATTCGTGTAAATTTATGAGCCTCCCATTTCGCCCCTTGGACTAGTACTGTCGAATTTGTCAAGCAGTGACTCTGTTTCAATATTGCGTAAAGTTTTTGGATATTGAACAATTACTTTTTTTGATATTAAATGTTGTTTATTTTGATGTGTCCAGCAGTCGTGCCTGGAGCTATAACTCTTTGTTATTTTTGTAAAATTTAACCTTTTCTTTTGGACTGAAATATTGCTCTCCATTAAAATATTAACTTTTTTTCAATATATTTTTATATTTTATCGATGAGTCTTTCATTTAAACCTGGATTTATGCAGTGTTCAGTTAATATTATTTAGTGTATTTGTGTTATTAACCAGTGGGAGTTCTCCACTAACTATTAAGCAAACGTAACTCATGCCCTTCCCCTTTAGTACCGTACAGTTTGTCTTATATTTAATTATAAGCCAGTAAGTTTTAGCCCAACTTTATTTGAAGTTGGTGGAGTAAATAGTTTTGTGTACGGTAGCCTGCAAAAAACTGAGAGTAGACTATTCATTGACCAGGTGAAAGCAGGCATTCTGGGAATAGTCACCACATATTCTAGTTTTTTCTGGTCCTTCGAACCGGATGGTGCCTAGCCTAGCTAGCATACTTTACTACATTTACTGAATGGAATTTGGAAAAGGCTACCTTTGGTATTGTTTTTGAACTTTGATATTAAAACACTGCGCATAAATCCATGGCATATTTTTTGTGATATCACTGCTGATGTCGAATTCTTTAGTCCAAGGGAAGGTTTAGATTATCTATTTGAATACATGTGTGTGTAATCAAGTGTACCTAGGATATAAATATTATAATCCTAGTGAATTTTGGTATTAGTTTAGTTTGGCCACCTAGCCAAAATTATTGTGATTTGTATAAGGTAAAGATTAATTCAGCAAGATGTCTTTACCATTAATTGATGAAAGTAAAGTGTTTGAACTTTACAAGGTTGTAACCGATGATCTGACAGATATGCTCAGTTCTATAGAACATGACCTTAAAGCGTCTCCTCCACCATCCTTACGGTCGTTACAGTTTTCAGAAGCAGAACTTACAAAGTTGCACGAGTCCATTGATGTACATTGGACAGCTAGTCAAGATGCTATTGATAGTACCCAGCTTAGCCAAGTTTCTAGAGAGCACAGAACTCTGAAACGCAATGCCTATAAAGTGCTCATACAAATTAAGTCAGCTATAGATGCTCATTTGTCCTTTGGTAGTCAAGCACAAGCTACAACTAGTCAAGCTCCTAGTCAGACAGTAGTACCTGCTAGACCCCTTCCACACCCTAAGTTGCCTGAGATTAAGATTCCTGCATTTGATGGTGGGTTGAGTCAGTGGAATTGTTTTGGGGATTTCTTTAGTAGTTTAATTGATAGTCGTCAAGACATTGACCCAGTATTGAAATTTAACATGCTCAGATCTTATTTGAGAAGTAGAGCTTATAGAACCATTGAAGGTCTTCCCATAACTAGTGGTAATTACAGTATAGCATTAAGTTTGTTGAGAAAAAGCTTTGCCGACAATGACCTTTTGTTGCAACAATTACATTTAGATTTGATGGACATGAAACCCCCTGAACATAATTTAAACGAGTTGATTGAATTTCACTTAACATTTCAACGTTTGTTGATGCATATAGAGGGTGTAACCCAAGTACCTTGTGATGACTACCTAATAAAAGACATAATTGCTAAGAAACTTAGTCCTAAAACTTTAGAGTATCTTTTTAATAAGTACAGTACTTATGCTTTGACTATTATAGAATTGAAGGATGGTATTGGACACCTTATCAAGGTCATGGAATGTTCTCGTATTCTCTCTGATCAGTCTAGGAATAATCAAGGTTCACATCCTGATGCACATTCCAAAACTAAAGTAGTAACTAGTCAGAATTCTAGTACAAATTCTGATCATAGGTTTAGTACAGTACCTAAACAAGTAGTTGTGTCCCAGACTCATCATAATACTAAGTTTTGTTCTAATTACGCAACTCATGAAGCCAGGAAGAACAGAGTTAGAGAGTTAGAACTATGTTTCGTGTGTATGCACAAAGGCCATACAGCCTCACAGTGTAGAGAGACAGCTGAGTGTAGAAATTGTAATGGCAAACATCATACCTTTCTCTGCATGAAACTAGCCAACCGTAGTACTGCAGTTAATCAAGTGTCAGTTGCGTCTAATGCCCCAACAGTTATTAATAATGGAACTAACCTTAACAGTAACATTCCCACTAATCAAGTAGTAGTGGATTATAAGTTTAGAATCCTGTCAGGAAGAGATGACAGTGTCGCTAATTCTGTTCAAACAGATGTCCAGACTAATAAGGTTCCACTTCCTTCAGTAGCACTTCCTACAGCAATTGTTAAGATTTCTGGTGCTGGGGTACGTGAAACAGTTAGGATGTTTTTAGATACCGGTGCTCAACGGTCTTTCATTCATTCTGCAGTAGTAAAGCGCCTTAAACTCAATCCAGTGTTTCATGTCTCACTTAAACTGACTTCATTTGGTAATCAAGCCGAAAATATTTTGTGTGACGTCGTTCGTGTTGTAGTACGCATTGGTACACAACGTATTCCGATTTATGCTGTCGTCTATGATAAGGTTAACACTACGTTATATGTACCTGGCATTGCTAGTGTTACAGAAACACTCACAAAAAAGGGGATCAAACTGGCAGATCCTAAAGTTGAGTCTGATGCGATTAGTGACATAGGTATGGTAATTGGTGCAGATTACTATTCTAGATTTGTGACCAACCATACTTTCTATTCTGGAATTACACTTTTGTCTAGCCCAGCAGGTTCGATTATATATGGACATATGCCAAAGTGGGCAATTAGTTCTCAGTCAGTTAACACTGTTAATGGGCAACATGTGCTTTGTGCTCGTGTAGGAGTACAAACCCTTGAGTCCGAAGTTCAGAACCTTTGGAATTTAGATGTTATTGGTATTAAGAATGAAACTTTAACACCTGAGGAAGTACAATCAGTGAGTAATTTTGAGTCCACTTGCCAGAAGGCAGACAATCAGTATTTTGTGGAATTACCCTTTAAGGGCACTGAGAGACCAGCAACTAACTATAGAAGAGCTTATGGTCAGCTCATGTCACTAGCTAAATCCTTTGCAACTCGTCCAGAACTTTATGGACAATACTCAGAGAGTTTTAATGAGTACATTGAATTGGGATTCATTGAGAAAATTGATAACCCTTCAGTTACAGACGGACTGACTCATTACTTGCCTCATCATCCAGTCTACAAGAATTCTCCTACCACTCCTATTAGAGTAGTGTTTAATGCTTCTAGTAGAGCTGATTCAAAATCAAAGAGTCTGAATGATTGTTTACTAACAGGCCCAAGCCTAACCCATAAACTTTTTGATTCACTCATTGAATTTCGTACTAACCCTGTAGCTGCTGTATCAGACATTTCCAAAGCCTTCCTACGTGTAGGTATCTTGCCAAACTGCAGAGATTTCTGTAGATTCTTGTGGTTCGAGGATGAAACACTTCAGAAGGTAGTTACCTATAGATTTAAAGTAGTACTCTTTAGTACAACATCATCTCCCTTTTTGCTACAGAAAACACTCACATATCACTTGGAAACACATTCACATCCAGTAGCTAAGTCTCTGATCTCTCATTTCTATGTAGATAACTTTGTTTGTACCTATTCAGACTCTGAACAGTTAAAAACAGAGTATCCCATAGTAAATTCTATTTTAGCAGAAGCCTCTATGCCATTACAAGGTTGGGTGAATAATGATGTAAAATTTAATGAGAGTAGGTGTTAATCATGACCAATTGGATCTGAATAATGTAAATGTTTTAGGAATTTCTTGGAATGTTGTAAACGATGAAATCAAATTGTACTCCAGTAAGAAAGTGATTACCTAATTGTGATTACCTAATTGTGTTTACGGGAAAGAGCCCAAAGCTCGTATCTTCCCGTCTCCTGATCGGTTCCATTTTTAGACTTAGTGATACTTATCATACCTGTCCTTAAAACTATGGATTGAGGTAGCATTAACTACCTCCTCGCTTAGCGAATTCCAATTATCAACTACTCTTACACTGAAAAAGTATTTCCTTACATCCTGCAAACAAGTTTTCTTCCGTAGCTTCAAACTATGACCTCTAGTTCTAGAGCCAGCCATATCGAAATATCGATCCCTATCCACTCTATCATAACCATGAAGGAATTTAAAGACTGTCACCATATCCCCCCTTACTCTTCTAGCTTCGAGTGATGGCAAGTCTAATTCCCTCAGCCTCTCATCATAACCGAGATTGCGTATTTCTGGCACCAGTTTCGTGGCATGTCTTTGAACTTTTTCAAGCTTAGCTATGTGCTTTTTCAAGTGCGGATTCCAAAAGGGGGCTGCATATTCGAGTTTTGGCCTCACATAGGTTACATAAATATTTCTGAACATTTCCTTGTCCATGTGCCTGAAGGCTACCCTTACATTTGACAAGAATGCATATGCTGCCCCTACTACGCCATTTATATGTATTTCTGGAGACAAATCTGCCAATATGTTTACTCCATCATCAAATCACCAAGAGATCAGTTGTATCTGTAATTGCTAGTGTATTTGATCCTTTAGGATTGTTATCACCAATCTTGATCAAGGGAAAGTTATTCATTTCAAAATTATGGAGAAGTAAGTGTTCTTGGGATGAACCTTTGCCAGAACATTTAGTACAAGAATTTTCAGTTATTTGCAGAGATTTGAATCAGATGTCAACCATTCAATATCCTAGATTTGTAATTGTCCCTGGTGTATCAGATTTGCACATATTTTGTGATTCATCTAAAGTAGCTTATGGATTAGTTGCATATGCTGTGGACTTAAGAAGCAAATCTAGTGATATCATTATGAGTAAAGTAAGAGTATCACCAAATCCTCCACTCACCATTCCTAAGTTAGAGTTACTCTCACTTACTTTAGCCTCAGCATTGGCTCAGACACTCTTGTCTAATGAGAAATTAGCATTAAAAGGTTGCACTTTATGGTGTAACAGTGCAGTTGCCATTAATTGGGTGTATCATGATTCATCATCAGATGTTTTTGTGAGAAACAGAGTGTGTGAAATTCGCAGTTTGCGATCTAAGTTTGATTTGAACATTTTACATGTCTCATCTAGAGAGAATCATGCAGATATATTGACCAGAGGTGTTAGTGTATCAAAGTTGAATAGCAATGTCATGTGGAGACATGGACCTTCATTTTTGCTTAATCCATCAGAATATCCACGACAGAAAGAGTTCATTGTTAATTCTACAGTAGTGTATGAAATTTTAACAGAACCTAATGTTAATGAACCCATACTTCCTCATTTTGATATGAGTAAATATTCATCTCTTACTAAAGTTATGAGAATCATGTCATATGTAAGCAGTTCTGTAATCATTATTTCCACGACAAGTTCAGGTTGAATACTCTTCATGCTTGTATTAGATTAGCCCAGTTACAAAGTTTTCCTACTTTATTTGCATTTTTGAAACGACCTGAGCAAAGTGCCAAATCAGCTTCAGAACTCATCAATTTAGTCAAACAATTAGATTTACATTTGAACGAAGATCAGTTAATTTGTTGTGGCAGTAGATTACAGAATTCAGATCTATCTCCTGAAGCACAATTTCCAATTTACTTACCTGCCAATCATCCTTTGACCAAACTTATAATAGTTCATTATCATATTCAACATCATCATTGTGGATTAGGACAAATGTTGTCAGGACTCTAAAGGTAGAGTTATTGTGAAGAAAATATTAAAACCATGTATTTTGTGTAAAAAGGCAGTTGGCAAGACGATCTCTCAACCAGTTCCCCCTCTTTTACCAGAGGAAAGAGTCAGCTTTGTTAGACCCTTCAACTCAGTTGGAGTAGGATATTTTGTCAATTATGCCTTTGAATTTTATGTTTTTGTTCTATGCTTTATCATGTTTGTACATGTGATTTATTTAGCTTCCTACCCTTTTTTGGGGGAGAGTGTGTTGATCTGTCTATCACACACAGTTTCATTAGTTATACCTTGTGTGTGTTTTATTGTAATACCATAATTAACATTGCATCTACCTACATGAATATATTCGTTAGAAAGACTATATTAAACCAATCATTTATTTTGTCATTAATTCATCATTTTCTCATGAATAATTGGAATTTGTTTGTAAAGCTAATCTAAATCTTAGGAAATCCTTAATTATGTATAATATGATAAAATTATATCCTTTTATTTTAGAATGTGATGCTCATCTGCTTTGTTTAGAGAACGGACGAATGCTTTCTCTGAGGACAGCACCAGGTTAGGACCTATTGTAAGAGACTCGTAAAATTCGTGTAAATTTATGAGCCTCCCATTTCGCCCCTTGGACTAGTACTGTCGAATTTGTCAAGCAGTGACTCTGTTTTAATATTGCATAAAGTTTTTGGATTTTGAACAATTACTTTTTTGATATTAAATGTTGTTTATTTTGATGTGTCCAGCAGTCGTGCCTGGAGCTATAACTCTTTGTTATTTTTGTAAAATTTAACCTTTTCTTTTGGGTTGAAATATTGCTCTCCATTATAATATTAACTTTTTTTCAATATATTTTTATATTTTATCGATGAGTCTTTCATTTAAGCCTGGATTTATGCAGTGTTCAGTTAATATTATTTAGTGTATTTGTGTTATTAACCAGTGGGAGTTCTCCACTAACTATTAAGCAAACGTAATCATGCCCTTCCCCTCTAGTACCGTACAGTTTGTCTTATATTTAATTATAAGCCAGTAAGTTTTAGCCCAACTTTATTTGAAGTTGGTGGAGTAAATATTTTTGTGTACGGTAGCCTGCAAAAAACTGAGAGTAGACTATTCATTGACCAGGTGAAAGCAGGCATTCTGGGAATAGTCACCACAACAACCTGTTAAAGTCTGTTTTATTTTATAATTTTTGGCCCATCCTGGTGTCACAAAATCTTATTTTTTTTTTTTTTTTAGCACGATATAGTGAGAACGCGAACCAAGAAACGCGAATAACCGGGGAAACACTGCACCCAAAAAAAAAAAAATTGCCCAAAAAAATCTCGGTACAGTGAATTCGCGAGGCAAGAAATGCGACAGAGCGAAGGATCACTGTACAGTGTTGCCTCACTTATCGCGGTAGTGCGGTTCAGGGACCCGGCGCGAACCAGGAAATCCGCGAAGTAGGATCCGCCTATATGTACATAGATATTTTAATATATTTTTACGTTTACACTGTATAAACCCTCCCTGCACTGTTGAAAAAACACCCTTTACATTGTAAATAACAGCAAGCAACGTAAATTTTTATGAAAGTGATAGATAAAATTACAGTGAATGAGGTGATAATGACGTGACATACATACTCATTTGCAATTATTTTTTCGTTTACGTACTGCATAAACCCTCCCTGCACTGTTAAAAAAAAACACCCTCAACATTATAGATAACAGCAAGCAACATAAATTTTTATGAAAGTGATAGGAAAACTTACCGTGAATGTGATGATGACGTGACATACATACTCATTTACAATTATTTTTTCGTTTACCTACTATATAAACCCTCCCTACACTGTTAAAAAACACCCTTTGCATTATAAATAACAGCAAGCAACGTAAATTTTTATGAAAGTGATAGATAAAATTACCGTGAATGAGGTGATAATGACGTGACATACATACTCATTTACAATTATTTTTTCGTTTACGTACTGTATAAACCCTCCCTGGACTGTTAAAAAAAACACCCTTTACATTATAAATAACAGCAAGCAACGTAAATTTTTATGAAAGTGATAGATAAAATTACCGTGAATGAGGTGATAATGACGTGACAGACATACTCATTTACAATTATTTTTTCGTTTACGTACTGTATAAACCCTCCCTGCACTGTTAAAAAAACACCCTTTACATTATAAATAACAGCAAGCAACGTAAATTTTTATGAAAGTGATAGATAAAATTACTGTGAATGAGGTGATAATGACGTGACATACATACTCATTTACAATTATTTTTTCGTTTACGTACTGCATATTTTATCGTGCCTGGAGTACCTGGAGTGCAATGTGACACAAGGAGGCGACCTGTTCATGCAAGACCACAAGCTCCCAAAGGCGGAGACCTTCAAATACCTCGGCTCCTACGTAACGAAGGACGGAGACCTAGAGAGAGAGTTCCCCTCATACCGCAGTTTCCCTCCCATTCACACCAGAATGTCCTCATCGGAAAATGTTGACCTTTCTGACCTTACGTGTGTAAATACTGATAATTTTCCCGAAGTGTTTATATCATCTCTGGACAGAATATTCGTATATTCACGTGAGGACATCAGAAGGGAATTGGAAAAAATTAAAAAAGTCACTCTGTACAAAACAAGTCAACTTTTGCTTTCGAAGGTAGTGGAACTCTTTCCCCAATACAGTGGTAAACACATCATAAAAAAACGTGTAAAAAAAGATATAATTACAAACATAATCATTCTTAGCGCAAGTGTCCTGAATATCTCAATGAATGAAATAAATGGTGAACTTGACAAACTCTTTCAACCTCAAACTTCGGTTGTAAAATCCATAGAGTCTAAAAAAACACACGACCTAGGAGACCTACATCGAATGATAGAAAGTCTTGCAGATAAGGTGAAAATTTTGAAAGCAGATGCTGAAAAGGTGAAAGCCTTACAACACAAGGTGTGTTTACTAGAATCTGACATTGTCCTACTTAAAAGAGATAATTCTAGGTTGAAACTGCTATTAGAAACATCTCCACCTCTCAGTTCAGTGCTGTCACCTAACAATGATGATGTCCCTTCTATCAACAACCCTCAGGTTCTGCAAACTAGGTTTTCTGTCTCTACTCACAATTCCTTCAGTGCATTGAGTGATGAATGTGACAGTGGTAGTGAAGAAGAAGTAGATCCAGATAAAAGTGATAGCCATCAAGACAACCTGAATACACCATCTAGCATAAATAATCAAATCAGTAACAGGTTACAAAATAGTGATGAAACAACAGCGTCCTTTCCCACTACTCCTAACAATGCAACAACAGGCACTAACCAGAACAAGATTCTTCCCAGCACAAACAACCAACCTGGTAAAGAGTTGCAAAACAGCGAAGAAGATATAGAGTCAATCTCCACTACTCCTAACAACACAGCAACTGTCACTAACCAGGACACCCAAATTACATCTTCCAGCACAAATAACCAACCCAGCAATAGGCTGCGAAACAATGAAGAAAACAGAAAAGACAAAATAGCAGCAATCTCTATTCTAAACATTCCATCGAAGTCCTCTCCAACAACAGCCACAGTTGCCAAATAATGCAAGTGCAAGGGTTACAGCTCAAATATATATTCGCATTCCTGGCAACCCCTTTGAGAGAGAGATACGTAATACACTGACAAATCAAGGCATTCCTTCTGAAGAAGTCTTGATTAAGGAGCTTTATCGCACACCAAACTGGGTTTCCTTCGCAATAACGATATCGAAAGGATTTGAATATGTGCCTTACAAACTGAATCAATGGCCTACAGGAACAAGTGTCCAGCCATTTCGTGGGAGCAAACAATGGACACAACCTGGGTATTCTACAAAATATCCCAAACTACAGTCATACCAAAATAAACAGCAAAGGGCTAATGGAACAATCCCCTATACGCGAGACTACAGAAAGAGACACGATACAAACCTCTCTTATCGCCGTCCACGCACAAGAGACTTCTCCTGGAGTGATGGCTCTTACAACCCTAGACACTCACCTAGGCATACAAACTTTGGGAAGGCCCGATCATACCACGGCACGTACTCAAACCAGCATTACACATCCAACGGCAGGTACAGACACCAGGATCCATGGGCTAACCCCAGAACACACTACAATGATGAATTCCCAGCAGAATCACACAGTCGAAACTACAACTATGACTATGGATACCACCCCAATGAAACATGGTAATACCTCGTCTCCTGCTGTTGCTGTTACTGCTGCCGATGTGAAAGTTACTTGTAAATATAATGATAGATTATCTGTCGTACATATAAATGCACAATCCCTGTTATCCCATATACTAGAAATTGAACATATGCTTGTACAAGAAAATATTGATGTTCTTTGCATTAGCGAATCATGGCTGTATCCGTCAATTAATAATGCATTTATTAATATTCCTTCATATAATATTTATCGCTATGACAGTGGTAGAGGTGGAGGTGTATGTTTATATGCTAAAAATTATTTGAAGGCCACTGAACTAAATCTTGAAACTGAGAAGCACGAAGGAGTGGAAGATAAATGGATCTCTGTCCAACATAAAAAGTTTCCTTCTATTATCATAGGCTGCGTGTACCGCCACCCCAAAGCCTCGGTAACCTCTTTTAGCTATATTTTGGACGTTTTTAAGGAGATAATTTTAAAAAACAAACCAGTTTTTATATATGGCGATTTTAATGATGATCAACTAAAAAGAGAAAATAAAATGAGTAGACTTATTAAGAATTTAAATCTAGAACAGATTATAAATAAACCAACTAGAATCACTCCCACTTCAGTTTCCCAAATCGATCTAGTAATAACAAACTCCAAACATATGATAACTAAGTGTGACGTAATGCCAAGCCCTATAGCAGACCACGAGGAAATTGTAACGTCCCTAAATATTCGCAAACCAAAGAGACAACCAATCTTTAAAACATTCAGATGCTTAAGAAATTATTCACAAGAATTACTTTGTAGTTTACTTATGAATGAAGTACATAAATTATATGAAATTCTATATACCGATAATATAAATATACAAGTAAATATTTTAACCAGTGTCTTATCATCATGTATAGATCGATGTGCACCACTCGTGACAAGAGAAATATTTCGTCCCCCCGCTCCTTGGATAACAGATGACATAAAAAACATTATGAAAGAAAGAGACAAACTACAAAATGAAGTAAAACTACAAAGAGATAATATCCCTTTAAGAGAAAAGTTTACAGAGCATAAGAAACAAGTAAAATCATTATTAAGTAACAGTAAGAAACAGTATTACAAAAATGAATTTCAAAACGCTAAAGGCAATATCTCTGATACATGGAAAATTGCTAAAACCATGCTTTCCAATAACTGTAATAAAAGTAGTAACATATCAATTATACCCGATGAGGTAGATGTAAGTGCTAAAGCAGAAGAGTTCAATAATTTTTTCGCTGAAGTGGGGAAAAAAACCTTTGAAAAAACAAAAAAAGAAATAATAAATGAAATCAATAATAGTAATGGTGGTAATAATAATGATGATGGTAGTAGTAATAATAATAGAAATGTTGATAATGGTGTAAATAATAATGATGGTGGTAGTAATGGTAATGATAATAGTGATGATGGTAGTAATAATAATAATAATGTTAATCTTCAAGAACATAGTGCATTCAATAGAAGTAATGATGTCTTTAACCCTACTACAGTAGATTGTAATACAGTAATCTTAGTAATAAAAAATCTGAAAGACTCTAATGCATATGGATCAGATGGAATTTGTTTTCGTTTTATTAGAGATTCATTATTTGTAATAGCTTATTATCTGACGGTAATAATCAATACTTCCATAGTTACCAATATTTACCCAGATTTATGGAAAAATCCCCATGTAATTCCTGGTTTTAAAAATGGAAATCCTGACGACGTCTCTAACTATAGACCAATCTCTTTACTACCAATTTTATCAAAGATACATGAAAAGATTGTTGCAAATCAGTTAAGTGAGTTTCTTGAAAAAAATAAACTTATTGCAAAAAGTCAACACGGTTTCAGGCCAAAATTATCAACTGAAACTGCCTTATTGAAAATATCAGATGAAATATACAAAAATATAGATAATAAGAAAATATCATTGCTACTACTACTCGATCTTTCTAAAGCTTTTGATAGTGTACACCATACCATCTTATTAGAAAAATGCAAAAAAATGAACATTGACCCAAGCTGGTTCGAGAACTATTTAAAAAACCGCTACCAGTCAGTCAGAATAAAAGATGTAGTTTCAAGTCGCAAGAAGGTATTGTTTGGGGTCCCTCAGGGATCGATCCTAGGACCTATACTTTTTCTAATATATGTAAACGATCTAGTAAAATATTTACCTAACTGTTATGTCATTCAATATGCTGACGATACTCAAATCTTAATTGAAGGAGAAATTAATGATTTAGAAAATATTATTCGTAGAGCAGAAGAAATTTTGTGTATGGCTAAACGTTACTTTCTAAAAAATGGTCTGTTACTTAATGAAACTAAAACCCAATCTATTCTTATCGGATCCAGACAATTATTATCAGAAGTTGATGACAATCTTCATATAAATTTTAACGGTAATATCATTAAGCCAATGAACTCGGTAAAGAACCTAGGTGTCTATTTTGACCGTTACATGAATTTTGAAATGCATATAGATGAAATTTATAAAAAAGTAATGGGTACTCTAATATATCTAAATAGGGTAAAAGACTCATTTGAAACATCAACTCGTATAATAATTGTCCAGTCCTTAGCTATGAGTTTAATTAATTACTGTCTCAAAGTTTGGGGATGTACAAATAAGACTCAATTACAAAGAATACAAAAGTTACAAAACTTTGCAGCACGAGTGGCTGTTGGCAATGTAAGAAAATACGAGCACATCTCTCCTGTTTTAAAAGATCTAGAATGGATAAAGATTAGAGATAAATATGTTTTTGATATATGTACCTTTGTTTTTAATATACTAAGAAACAATCTTCCTGATTGCTTGTATAATTTTTCTACAGTAAGCTCAGTTACCGGGTTAACTACCCGTCAAGGGGAAGATTTATTAGTACGAAGGTCTAAAACTGATATTGGCTCAAGAGATATAAACATTCGTGGACCTCATTTATATAATCAGCTTCCCAGAGAACTAAAAAATGCTGGTTCAGTGTATACTTTTAAATATAATCTTAAGAAGTTACTCTTAAAGGAAGATTTTACTTGTAAATTTTAATAGTACACCCATATTTGAATACCCAATGTACGTTGGAAATAAAGTCTTATTATTATTATTATTATTATGATCATAGGATCCAGGCAGCGTGGAACAGCTGGAAGAGAACATCAGGGGTGCTATGTGACAAGAAAATCAGTGCTAGAGTGAAAGGAAAAGTGTACAAGTCAGTTGTGAGACCAGCGTTGCTGTACGGAGCGGAGACGTGGCCGGTGAAAAAGGTTCAAGAAAGGAAGATAGATGTCACAGAAATGAGAATGCTGAGGTGGATGTGTGGGGTGACGAGGGAGGACAGGATACGAAATGACCGGATCAGAGGTACAGTGAAGGTGGTGGAGGCGTCGGCGAAAGCGCAGGAGAGGAGATTACAGTGGTTCGGTCATGTGAAGAGGAGAGAAGAAGAAGACTACGTGGGTGTGAGAGTGATGGAGATGGACGTGGAGGGCAGACGTAGACGAGGAAGACCTAAACTACGGTGGAAGGACCGACTGAAGGAGGATCTCAGAGAGAGACAGCTGGGGGAGGAGCAAGTGATGGACCGGAACCAGTGGAGACGACTAGTGAAGAGATGCGACCCCATATGAAAATGGGAATGCAAATAGAGGAAGAAGAAGAAGAAGAACTGTATAAACCCTCCCTGCACTGTTAAAAAAACACCCTTTACAGTATAAATAACAGCAAGCAACGTAAATTTTTATGAAAGTGATAGATAAAATTTCGGTGAATGAGATGATAATGACGTGACATACATACTCATTTACAACTATTTTTTCGTTTACGTTCTGTATAAACCCTCCCTGCACTGTTAAAAAAACACCCTTTACATTATAAATAACAGCAAGCAACGTAAATTTTTATGAAAGTGATAGATAAAATTACGATGAATGAGGTGATGATGACGTGACACACATACTCATTTACAATTATTTTTTCGTTTACGAACTGTATAAACCCTCCTTGCACTGTTAAAAAAAAACACCCTTTACATTATAAATAACAGCACGCAATGTAAATTTCAATAAAAAATGAAAATACTGAAATTTTTTTTTCAATATTTTAATATTTTTGCGTATACCCATAAAATAAAATAATAATTTATAAAAAAAAAACCGCGATAGAGTGAGAATGCGAACCAAGAAGCGCGAATAACCAGGGTAACACTGTGTATATATATATATATATATATATATATATATATATATATATATATATATATATATATATATATATATATATATATATATATATATATATATACACCTTGTTCCTTTTACATGCAATTTTTTTATATGCGAAATTGCAATAACGCCCCCCAAAAATAATAGTAAAAAACTCGGAATTCGCGAATAACGCCCCTCCCCCCCATTTTTTTTTTTTTTTTTTTTTAAGATTATTGTGACACCAGGATGGTCCAAAAATGATAAAATAAAACAGCCTTTATCAGGCTGTAAAGAGAAACAGATGGAGAGTGTAATGACCTGTCAGATGTGAAGGGGTTATAAAAGATGTGCAATGAATATCCAGCTCTCTGCTGGGTTTTAATATACCTCTGCATTACTCTCATGATGTCTATTCCAAAAATTCTCCTTAGATCTTATTACTATCATTATTATTATTATTATTATTATTATTATTATTATTATTATTATTATTATTATTATTATTATTATTATTATTATTATTATTATTTTTAACAATAATTTTCCTTTGATAATGATTGTGGAGATTATTATTATTATTATTATTGTTATTATTATTATTATTATTATTATTATTACGAATTTGTAATTAAACCATTATTTTTACAATAAATAATGTAGTTTTGGTTGAATGAACAAGAGTTAATTAATGATCTCTCTCTCTCTCTCTCTCTCTCTCTCTCTCTCTCTCTCTCTCTCTCTCTCTCTCTCGAACATTCTATTCTACCCAATAGGGTGGGTGTATATATACTGTATAATGATGATAATCTTTTCTTATCGTAATCCTCTTTGTACTGGTGGAAGAAGCCTCCGCGGGCGCTTATTTACTATATTTAAAATAATAATAATAATATAGCAAATAAGCGCCCGCGGAGGCTTCTTCCAACAGTACAAAGAGGATTACGATAAGAAAAGATCATCATCATTATACATTATATATACACCCACCCTACCTCTGTCATATGTCTATCTAATCTACATTTGAAGGTGTCTAAGTAATACAATTCAGAATCTGAATTCCAGATCAAAACTTAGCACAAGGGTATGCCCCTCTCTTTTTTCTCTCTTACTTTATTTAATTTTCGTGCTTTTCCCTCCTATTCCCTTATATCCTTAATCCCCTCCCTTTTTTACCCCTCCTATCCTATCCCATCCTAAAAAAAATTAAATATAAAATAAAGGTATTGGCATTTATTATCCTACTAGGAATACTCTACAGTATTACCAAGCCAATTTTCACCAATTTCCCTTCTGAACCTAAATTTATCAAGATTAAATCCATTACCCATTACGAGTTCTGGTTTGATCATGAATTTTTAAAACTTTATTAATATCACCCTTGTTAATCCCTTTAAACCATTTATACGCCTCAATCATATCCCCCCTAACTCTGTGCCTCTCTAGAGAATGTAGATTAAGTTTTTTTAATCTGTCATATGGTAGATTTAGGCATTGCAAATTTTTTTTTTTTTCGTTTTTTAGTCTTGCTTTGGTTATTTATAATTCTTATTTTATCTTTGTATACATTTGCAGATAGAGGTTCGTTCTCCTGCATCCTCCTCCTCTTCTACCACATAAGTTACTTGCTCACTGCCACCATGCATGTCCCAGTGTACTGTATAACTGTTGCCCACTGCATAATAGAGTAAAGTATGGTAATGTATGTTCATTTCTAGCTGTAAAGTGAATATGAATATCTTTTGTATACTTTTAAAAATAGATACAGGGCTTTCTGCTTTGCTATGTAGTAATAAAATATGTTTTTTACTTATCTTATATCTTTGGCATGGTGGGTCTATGTAAGGTTTGGAACGTATCTATGCCCTTTATCATTGTTTCCTATGGAAAATAACTCGTTTTTTCATGCGATTTTCCATTTACCCGACCCTTCTGGGAACCTATCTAGGCGTTATTCTGAGAACTAGGTATATATATATATATATATATATATATATATATATATATATATATATATATATATATATATATATATATATATATATATATATATATATATATATATATATATATATATATATATATATATATACATATATATATATATATATATATATATATATATATATATATATATATATATATATATATATATATATATATATATATATATATATATATATATATATATATATATATATATATATATATATATATATATATATATATATATATATATATATATATATATATATGCAGGGAGTCCTCATATAATGTCGTTCCTATTTACGTTGTTTTACCGTTACATCTGAGGCCAATAAATTATTAATAAATTAATTTTTCTACCTACCTGGTTGGTGTGGTAAATTCAAACTGCACGCGCTCAACAGTTTGTGAGCGTGACAGACGAATACACAGCTAGTGGCTTTATTTTGATTATATTGAAGGATTATATTGAATTTAAAAAAGAAATACTGTAAACATAGCCGTGAATGCGATTCAATTCAAAATAGTTTGTTGAGTGTCGTGTTAGATTATGGCATCTCGCGGCATTAGAAGAGGAAGAAGAACCAACGCTCAGTTTATTCCTGCCCGCCACATTGTGCCTTGTGTTTAATCTGCTATCTCTTTGTGTTTGTTTGTTACTGACTTTACTATACCTCCCAAGCATGTTAGTGATACTTCTGATGTCAGTTCCACTAAGAAAAGGAAAGCCATCACTATGGAAATTGAAATTGAAATAGTAAACCGTCTTGAAAAGGGAGTATCTTCTACGAACATTGGCTGTTATCTTGGATTAGCTCATATGACCGTGGCATTGATCATCAAAGACAACGATTGCATCCGTAACGACGTGTCTACTGTGATCGCCAGGCAGCGTAGTCGCCTAATGGTCAAGATGAAGAGATTGGTAGTGCTCTGGCTTGAAGACCAATATCAATGGCATATCCCAATAAGCCATATGCTAATACAGGAAATGGCTAAAATATTGTTTGAAATGTTGAAAAGAGAAAAGGAGGAAGGCAGTTCTGGTGAAGAGTTTGTAGCTAGTAGGGGTTGGTTTAATCGTTTTAAGGCTCGTGCTAATTAGCATAATATAAGAGTGCAAAGTGAATCTGCTTGTGGTGATTTGTGATGAAATCACACACAAGTATATTGTACAGCATATAAGTTCAATTTATTTATTTTCCCATTAATTTTTGTGTAAAAGAAATCATTGAGCATTCGTTCTAGACCGAAAAAAGATAATGAATTTTTATTTGTGTATAATTATTTTGTGATATTAGTATTTACTTTTATTTGGATTTTGATTTAAGTTTATTCAGTGTATTATTTGTTTCTTTGTAAAATGTGAAGTATTTTGAAGGATTTTGTAACTATTTTGTTGTAATGTATACAAATTTACTGCTAAGAATCGTCTTCCAGGTTCGTCATTCTCCTCTAAAAAGATGGCCGGGTATGAGGTGGAATCACTTATGTGAAGGATGCGCCATTAATTTGAGGTATTCTGTTGTGTAAACCATATCTTCCATAACCCATCATGATAACAGAGTGTCAGGATTAGTTCTGTGAAGTTGAAATTTAGATATCCACTCAAGATAAAGTATTATAAGGCAGTAAAGTAATTATGGTACACGTGTTGTTTTCAGTGGAAGTAAGATTTACTTTTCTTTATGAACATAAATGATGTTCTTAAAGGTAATAATTTTGTTTTGTTTGTATAGTAACAACCGTGATCAAGTCATTATTAAGCCTTGTATTCAGTAATTTAGATGGTGAATTACTTTATTTTTTTATAATTGTAAGTTTTGTAAATGGTCTTTGTGAATAGATTATATTTTTGTAATTCTGTTTTTATTAGTACCTGACCATATATATTGAGTATGCCCATCCTTCCAGTGAAAGTAATCCTCTGCTCTATTATATTTGAGTTATTGTTTATGCAGACTTGGTAACAAGTTTCTCATTGCCACAGTAACCTAACCTAATGGTTTGTTTAGGCTTTTGGTATTGATGTGAATTTCCTGGTAGACTTTTCTACTGGCAGGAGTTTGCAGCTTCACATCTCAAGGGAAATTATGCTGTACCTAGGGCTGCAGGTAGAAGATTTATAGTCACCATTCTTCTAGTGGTGATGACGAAGCAGCAAAAATGTATCCAATTGCTTTGGCTGAGATAATAAGGGAGGGAGGTTACCGTGCTGAACAGATATTTAACGTGGATGAGACTGGCTTCCTCTGGAAGCGCATGCCTAGTCGTACATATATCGCCAAGGAGAAGACGGCACCAGGCCATAAAGTCAGTAAGGAGAGACTGACTTTGCTGCTGGAGGCTGTATGCTGAAGCCCTTGTTGGTTTATTTGGCAGAAAACCCAAGGGCGTTTGGAAGGGTCAACTGCCGGTCATCTGGAAGTCAAACAAGAAGGCTTGAATAATTCTTCAAATATTTGAGGCCTGGTTCAGCAACCATTTTGTCCCTGAAGTGGAGGGGTACTGTGTTTCTAAGGGTCTGCCCTTTAAGGTATTGCTAATCCTGGACAATGCCACTGGTCACCCTGCCCATTTAGATGACTTTCATCCTAATGTAAAGGTGGTTTACCTTCCACCTAATACCTCTTCACTGTTATAGCCAATGGATCAGGGGACAATTGCCTCTTTCAAGGCCTACTACCTCCGAAGAACAATCGCTATGGCTTTCAGGGCAACTGAGAAGGGCAAGAACTTGACTCTAAAGGACTTCTGGAAGTCATACAATATTCCTCGTGTTGTGAAGAATATTGCTGATGCTTGGGAGGAAGTGCTGCAAACCAACTTGAATGGAGTATAGAAAGAAGCATGCCCCTATTTTGTGACTGATTTCCGAGGTTTTGAGGAGGCAGTTGAGGCTGTAACCAAGAACGTAGTTGTCATGATTATGGTGCTCGAGTTGGAGGTGGAGGTTGAAGATATAAAAGAGCTCCTGGAATCTCATGACGAGAAGCCATCTACTGAGGACGTCATTCAACTGGAACAGCAGATGATTGTAGAGGAGGAAGAACTACCAAGCCCAGAGCCCAAGAGATTCACAACCAAGGTATTGGAAGAAACTTTTGCCCTGACAGAGGAATGGACAAGTTGCCTGAAGAAAATATTGGTGAAAGTGATGTGCCAATGGATTCCTAAGCCATAAGAAGTCATCCCAGTAATAATAATTTCAAAGAAAGTCAACAAGAAATATATTAATATAACGTTTAAAGTTGAAGAAAAGTCATGTGACTCCAAAACGCTGAGTGATTGGTGGCGACGTCAATATATATATTGGTGTGGCGGGAGACTTGTAAACGTACGCGGGCCTGGGAAGGAAATCTGCATACTAACTCAACTATGTCAAAGGAATAGGGGAAAAAGTTTCATTGGTGTTACGTGCCAATGTGTACTAATACTGGCAAGTCAACTCCCAGGCAAAATATTTGACACAGTGCCCAGTGACCCTAAGAAAAACAAGAGATGGTGGTTGGCCGCTCGGCGGGATTTCCTGATGGCCTGAAGTACAACCTTATTTTGCTGTGAAGACCATTCCAATGTGAGTATTACTGAACTGAAATGTACTTTTCCACATATAAGTATCAATAAAATAGGTGTGCTAGGTGTGTGGCACACAAAGAGTGTATACAGTATGTACCCTACTGACAAAACACGGGGTAGCAAGAGAAAGGTGCATGATCTTAGTGTCCTTTTATACAAACAGAAGTGTTATAAATAAGATAGACACACTCAGGGGAATTGCATGTACAGAAGTGTTAGATATTATAGGTATTACTGAAACTTGGTTAGATATGTTTGGCAAGCGTTTCTTATCTGAAATATGACTGGATGGGTACACTCTTTTTCACAAGGACAGGGAAGGTAGGGGAGGGGGAGGTGTAGTACATGAAATAACCATATTAATACCACAATAAAAACAGATAGGCATTCGGAATCATTATGGATTGACATTATTATAGGAGACTTAAGTTTCTTTAGTTTAGTTTCATTTAGTTGGTGAAATCAGTGGGTGGCCGAGTCTAAACATTTACCCACATTCCTGCATGACACGGCAACGCAATAAGGTCATGTGGTGCTAGTTAGGTTTAGTTAGTTCCGGTTTTACGTCACGGATTCCCTTTTCAACCAAGGGCTAGGACGGTTGCCTTCTTGCGAAGGATTTTTTTGGCAGAAGTAATTGTTACCCTAAGTGCATGCTCTTGCTAACCTCTGACCGTGACGGGGCACGAACCCTCGACCTGACGCCTCAGAGTCGCGGACGCTACCATTTGAACCATGGTGACAACAGTTAGGTTTAGTTAGTATGGTGTTTTAATCAAAACAACCATAGAAGCAGTCCACTGCAGT
Source organism: Halocaridina rubra (assembly GCA_037179515.1). NCBI lineage: Eukaryota > Metazoa > Arthropoda > Malacostraca > Decapoda > Atyidae > Halocaridina > Halocaridina rubra. Next base: position 50,088 of record JAXCGZ010017401.1, on the reverse strand, counting down.
TTCTGTCATGCTGTCACTCTGTCATTCGAGTTTGGCATACACATAATGAGAATATACCACCCAGGGACATAAAATTGTTAAACATGGAGGGACTTAGTAGCCCAGCCCACAAAACTTTAGATTTTCACTGGATAATTTTCAAGTTATTTTAGAGTACTATGAATATAGATGTGAGGCACAGTGCTCTACCAAAGGTTTTCGGTCAGGTTGTTAGTATAACTTTTGCAACATGAGATAAAAAAAAAATGAGTACCTTATACTTGTTTTTTTAAAGAAAAAATAAATAAATATTTGAGAGTCGAGCTTATTCATAAAGCGGCCCCAGTGTCTAGGCCTACCTACGCCAATGATACCATCCACAGTTCATCTAGCATGTGTCCTGCAGAGTACAGCCCTGCAGTAGTCACCATAAGTGTTAGTCACCGTAACAGTGACTTTTGTCAAACTACTATACATTTGTTCACCTGCAATACATCTACGTCAGTCAAAACATTACGGTAGTTGCGAAAAACTTACCTGAACATGGATTGTAGGGTCTGTAGAAGCCATAACACAAGTTTGCCTGATGTAATGCTTGTCTTATGGTGTGTGGCTCGGGCGGCCTTCTAAAGCATGACGTCAGAGCATCGTGGCAGACTGTGTTCCGAAAAATTATTTTGATCACCTGTTTTACGGCACTAATAATTTTTTTTTAGTAAAAATCATATATACTGTGTCATTCTGCGTACTGTATATGGCAGAACATATTTCTTCGATCGTCTCAATCTGAAATTGGTCCATTGTTGGCAATGCTCGAGGCTCAGGACCCCAATGTTGCCAGGTACAATAAGGTCGAGAAAGGGATCAGTGATGCCCTGCAGTGTTACAAGGAAATATATGAGGAGAAGAGGTCATCCTTCCAGACTCGCCTTGACAATTTCTTCGTGAAGGTAGAGCCCCCACCAAAAGAACCTGTACCCTTTACCTTTATAGATTCACCTGCCCCAGTACCTCCATCATCTACTTTAAGTTCCTGTGTCTCTCCAGACTCACCTGCCCCAGTTTCTCCTCATCACCTGCCTCTCCAGCTTCCTCCTCCCAATAAGCCAGTCTCTCCCCTGCAACGCCCCTTCCAGTGTGCAAGCCGACCACACGAGTAAAGATAAGCAATAATGTACTGTACTATAGTGTGATTTCATTATTGATACTGTATACTTTAAAGGTGAGCAGTACTAATAAGATTTGCGTTAGTGTTTTTTATCATAGATTAAGAAATTTTATTATTTTCCTATGTTTTAAATGATTTAGTTTTAACATTGGTTAGGGGACCTAGGTTCGAATTTAGATCTTTTCCAACTTACGTCAAAATCCGAGGTAAGTCAGCTGGAGGACACCCTGTGTATATATATATATATATATATATATATATATATATATATATATATATATATATATATATATATATATATATATATATATATATATATATATATATATATATATATATATACACACACACTGAATATGGATAGATAAATAAAAAAGAATGAAACACTTAGACTTAGAGAGATAATAAGAACTTTAGAGGTATTTAGTAAGTTACAAGGGGAAGAGAGAAAAGAACATGAAATACAAATAAAGAAGCAGGAAGGGGAAAAGAGTGAACTAGAAACTAGAATTTCTAAACAACAAGATAACAAAAAGTTGAGTGACATCCTGAATGAATTAAACGTTAGTTCACTACTCACTTATGAGAGAGAGGAGATTGTAGCTTGGAATGTCCAGATAAAGGATAATACTGAACAGGTCAAAAAAGAGTTTCAGGAGCTAAATGCGGAACATGAGGCCATGAAAACTTCCTTTGCAAATGCAGTTAAGCAACTGTGGCAGCAGAGAGTCAGTGAGGATGGTGGCACTGGAAAATGTAAAAACAGTGGATTACAAAGGAACAGTAATAGAAAAAAATGAAAGACTTTGTGATTGAAAGGGGTAATCCACTGAGAAAACATTCACTTGATAAAGAGAAGATATTGGTAATCCCAAGAGTCATCATGGCAGGTGAGACTTCAACAAAATAAAGCTAGGGTTTTAGACCTGATAAGGAAGTTTTGAGAAGTATTTGATCCAGAGAATATTGTAAACATTTACCAAATTGGTAAATATTTTAGGAAGGGAAAGGCAAGAATAATGAAAGCAATCTTTAAGACAAGGGACACATGTAGAATACACTAAAAGACCTTCAAGAATTCAGAACAGTGTTCTTTCAACCATACAGTATACTGGAAGAGATGGGAAGGATCAGAAATACCTTGCAAGAAGTTAAAAGGTTAAATGAGGGAAGAAATGAAGAGAGGAAAATTTTTGTTATAGAGTTATTCCAGCCAAAGAGGAGATAATGCTAGAAGAGCATGGGATGCAGCTTCATTAAGATTGCTGTACACAAATGGTGATGGGGTAGTTGGTAAGGCAGTACAATTACAGAATAGGATGCACAACAGTAAAGCAGATATAGTAGCTGGTACAGAGACTAAGTGAGGACATAAACAGTGTCACAGTTTTTCCTGTGGGCTTCAGAATACTAAGGGTTGAAAAATCCGAGAGGTTTGGTGGAGGGATAGTACTGCTCATAAGTGAAAGTTTTCAGGTTGAAGAAATAAACTTTGCTACAGAAAGTGAGTTCAAGGAATTTCTTGTTGCTTGCATACAGTATATACCACGCCAGAGAGCATTATAATATCTGTTGTGTATAACCTACCAAGGAATCAAAATAGGCTAAAAATTTATAAGGAATGTTATATAGATACTATCGAGATCATAAACCCAGTTGTTAACATTGCATGGGAGAGAAAGTGTGTCATTCGTGGCAAGATTCCTAGATTACATACAAGGGAATTTCCTACACTTACATGTACTGGAACCAATGAACGCCAGTAGTGGGGATGACCCATTGCGGCTTGATCTAATATTCACAGATAAATGTGTTGGATATTGAAAAAATTGAGTGTGAACCACCGGTTGGAAAAAGTGACTGCTGTGTGTCACTGATGGAGTATATCAGCAAAGATGTTCTTCCTTAAAGTAGGGGCACTGCAAAGAACACGAGGAAAAATTATCCAAAAGATTACATCAAAATTAATGAGCTTTTTGCAGTTATTGACTGGAGAACCTTATTTAACAACAAATTTGTAAAAGAAATGTACGAAATCTTTAGTGGGGAATAGGGGAAGATAGTCACTTCTTGCACACCTTCCATCTAAATAGGAGTTATTCTTGCCAGAGAGATATGGTCCAATAATACGTTTAAGAGAGCTAAGGAGTGGAGAGACAATTATTGGAAAAGGCATCGGAGAAGAAAAAGCACAAATGCCTGGCAGACTTATAAAAGTGCAATAAATGATTACCTTTGTAAAAGAAGGGAGGCCGAGAGAGATTATGAAAGGGATATCACCAGGACTGCTAAAGAAATTCTCAAACTTTTGCACGGTTTCACCAGAGGAAAACTGATGGCCAAAGAACAGGTTTAAAGTTAAAGAGAGCAGATGGAAGCATCACAGAGATGGATAAAGAGATCTGCGAAGAATTTAATAACTAGTTTCAGTCAGTATTTACAGCAGAATATACCCCATCCCCACAGATTGCAGAGATAGAAACTCATGAGCCAGTATTGGAGAACCTCAGCTTTTCAGTATAGTGGCATGCAAAGCTTTGATGGAGTTAGATGCCCATAAAGCTACAGGTCCTGATGATATTTCCCCTTATGTACTTAAGAAATGCGCTAAGCCAATAACGGTGGCACTATGCATCATATATGAAAAACTGCTGGAAACTGAGGTGATTCAAATATGCTGGAAACAAGCAAACATGGTACCTATCTTCAAAAAAAGAAGAAAACATTCAACATTAATCTATAGGCCTGTTTCCAAGACCAGGAAAGTTTGCAAAATTATGAAGAAACTACAAAGAAAATACGTCTCTCTTCACTTGGAATCCTGCAGCCTTTTGTCAGTGAGACAACATGGCTTCAAAGAAGGCAGATCAACAGTAACAAACTCATTAGAATACTATAATGAGGTAAGCCGGATATCACAGAGATGATTGGGCTCGGTGGATTGAATATTCCTAGGTTTCCAGAAGGTATCTGATACGGTCTCCCACTGGAGACTTATCATGAAGCTGCAAGTAATAATGAAAATGGGTGGAAATGTCTCAGAATGGATAAAGACTTACTTAGAAGGAAGGGAACAGAGGGTCAGAGTAAGACACTCAGTGCCTGAATGGAGAAGGGTTAGTAGTGCAGTTCCACAGGGTTGTTTTAGGGCCACTTTTGTTCCTTGTATACATAAATGACCTACCACAGTCTGTAAATGCATTCTTGAATATGTTTGCAGATGATTCAAAGACTGTGAAGAGACTAAGAGACAAGAACACTCCGCCTGGTGTCGTTACCACTCCTCGCCACTGTAATGTTTGTCACCTGTTCAAGAAAAGTAGATGATTGTAAAGCTCTATAATTGTGTATGATGTGTAGTCATTATAATACATATCCCATCCTCTTTCCTGTAAGATTCGGTTCACCTCACTATAAAATTCTAATGAGTTTGTTACTGTCGATCTACCTTCTCTGAAGCCAAGTTGTCTCACTGACAAAAAGTTGAAGGATTCCAAGTGAAGAGGGATGTGTTTTCTTAGAAGTTTCTCCATAAGTTCGCAAAATATGCTGGTCAATGAAACAGGTCTATTGTTTAGAGTTGTATCCCTCCTTCCCTTTTTTTGAAGATAGGTACCACATTTGTTTGTTTCCTGCATCTTGGTATCTCCTTTGAATCCAGTGACTTTTCAATATGATGCTTAGTGCCGCTGATGTTGATTTAGTGCATTTCTTACGTACATTAGGGGATATATTATCAGGGTCCGTAGCTTTATGGGCATCGAAATCCATCAGCACTTTGCATACCTCTGTGGCTGAGGAGATGATGTTCTCTAATACTATCCCATGAGCTTCTATCTCTGCAATCTGAGATGGTGGGGTATTTTCTGCCTTAAATACTGACTGAAACTCCTTGTTCAATTCTTTGCAGATCTCTTCATCCACATCAGTGATGCTTCCATCCGCTCTTTTTAGCTTTAAAACATGTAATTTGACCTTCAGTTTTCTTCTGATAAAGCTGTGGAAAAGTTTGGGATTTTCTCTAACCTTGTTGGTGGTATCCCTTTCATAGTGTCTCTCTGCCTCTCTTCTTTTACTTAGGTAATCATTTCTTTCTCTTATATAAGTCTGCCAGGCATTTATGCATTTTCTCCTCCTATGCCTTTTCCAACATTTATCTCTCCACTCCTTAGCTCTCTTACACTCATTATCGAACTATCTCTCTCTGGCATGAATAACTCCTATTTTGGTTGAAGGTATGCAAAAATCTGCTATCCTCCCATATTCCTCATAAAAGATGTTGTACATTTCTTGTACATATTTATTGCTAAATAATGTCCTTCAGTCAATAACTGCAAAAAGCTTATTAATTTTTATGTGATCTCCTCTCGGATAGTTTCTCCTCTGGTCCTCAGTGCCTCTACTCTCAGGCAGAACATCTTCATTGATATACTCCATCAAGAACACACTTTTTCCAATTGGTGGTTCATAATCAATATTTTCAATATCCAACACATTATCTGTGAATACTTGATCAAGCAGCTATGGCTCATCCCCACCCCTGGCCCTCTTTGGTTCCAGTACATGTTGGTGTAGGAAATTCCCTTGTACACACTCTAGGAATCTTGCCCCGAATGAGTCCTTCTCACTGTGTGGGTCAGAATTTATCCAATCTATCTCTCTCTGATTAAAATCTTCCATAATCAATATCCTACATTTTCTCTCGTGCAATGTTAACAACTGAGTTTATAACTTCAATAGTACCTATATAACTTTCCTTATAAACTTTTAGCCTATGTTGGATTCATAGTAGGCTATATACAACAGTTATCATAATGCTCTCTGGTGCAGTATTTATGCAAGCAACAAGATATTACTTGAACTAAATTCTATAGCAAAGTTAATTTCTTCAACCTGAATTCTTTCACTTATGAGCAGTGCTATCCCTCCACCAGCTCTCTCAGATCTTTCAACCCTTAATATTCTGAGGCCCTTAGAAAACATTGTGACACTTGTTGTGTCTAAGATACCCCTTTAGCTAGAGTTAAGTTTTCTATTGTACACTCAGGAAGTGTTTTCTGTAATTTAGGTTTGACACCCACAAATAATGTGTTTCGATCCTTCTAACAAGTGTTTTGATAATGTGTTTTGATCCTTCATACTATCTTTCTACCTTGGCTGTTTCCCCCATTGGGGGGTAGTCAACATAAAAAAAGAAACAATACAGGTATTACTTTGCTCTATGGCAATGACAAGAGAGCTAGCGACCTTTCAGATGGTACTGCTGGAGTGCCACAGCCCATCCTCCTGGCTCTTCCACAACCTGTGTCGCTTCATAATGCCAACTCCCCTACTGCCCCTACCACAGGGCTACCTCTGTCAGATGCAGCCCCGTGGTAACTAATGTGTTTCTTACCTGCAAGAATGATAATAATCTTGTAGATATCTTTTATGTTGCCGAGTGTAGGCCTCTTTTTTTATATGAATGTGTTAATATATCACATATCCCATTTTCGTCACAGATGACTTAGGATTAATAAGAGGTATATAAAACACTCCGTCCTCAACAGGGTTTCTTATGTAGAAGTTAATAATATGTTACATAAACTTACAACTAATCAAATTACAAGAACAAATGAGAATCTACTTAGAGGGATCAAAACCATAAGTACTTTACAAAGAATCTAATATAAAAGAATTATATCCTATATAGGTTTCTTTCAAGTCATACTCTTTGTACTTAAGAATATTATTTATTTGCTTATAGAAAGCGGTAATTTTAAATGGAGAATATCTTTGACAAAATACATAACTGCTTAAATACATAACAGTCTCCTTTCCCCTAAAATGAATTGGCCCCTTTTATTTAAACAATAAGTTACATGAGATTCAAAATTACACATAGGATGCATATTAAAGTAAGGTAACTATATTACTACATATTTCCTTATAAGTCTAATATTTCTGGAGGATTTCCTCTGTTCCTCCGATCAGGTAATACAGACTCAACTCTTTCTGATCTCCCTGGTTCTTTACCTCTGGGTTGTAGCTTGTCAATGTTTCGTCTGACTACCTTGCCATCATCCAATTCTACTTCGTAGTTCAGATTTCCTAACTTCTTTTTAACTTTTCCTTTAGACCATTTTTCCTTATTGTTATACATTCTGACAACTACGCTATCATTTTCACTGCATTGTCTAATCTTTCCAATTCCTTTCAACCTTTCATATATTTCACTTTCTTTTTTACCTTTTGAGTCAGGTAGAAGTAGATCTAACTTACATCTGAGTCTCCTTCCCATCAATAAAAATGAAGGGCAAATACCTGTTGCTGTATGAGGTGTTGTCCTATATGTGAGTAGAAACTTGTTAAGAGAATTATGAATGTTCATGGCGTTAGCAGAAAGGGTCCTGCATAATCAATATGCAGTCTCTGATATGGATATCTTGCACATTCTCATGGGTGTAAGCTTATTGACTTAGGGTTGTTTTGCTTTAATGCACAATCCTGACAATCCTTTATATAATCCTCTATATCTTTATCTACATTTGGCCACCATATGAAACTTCTGGCTATAGCTTTTGACTTTACAATTCCTTGATGACCTTCATGTTTTTCTTCCAAAACCTTTCTTCTGAGTGGCATAGGAATTACTACTCTAGCTCCTCTCAAGATACAGTCTTGTTCTATACTTAATTCTTCCTTAACTGCTTTATAAGCTTGACAGTCTTCTCCTTCTAAGAACTTATCATTTCCTGTCATCAAATATTCCTTCAACTTATATAGGACCTTAACTTTCGTTGTGCTTTGTCCAATGTTCTTTGCTCTCAGGGGTAAGTTCTGAGTTTCAATCAATAGTATGGACTTGTCATGCCCTTCTGGTGTTTTTTCTACTGGTAATCGTGACAGTGCATCTGCATTTCCCATTTTACTAGTGGGTATATACTCTAATGAGTAATTATAAGCAGCTAATATTATTGCCTATCTCTGGAGTCTAGCTGCAACTAGCGTCGGTAGTCCTACTTTTGGACCTAAGATAGCTAATAGTGGCTTATGGTCAGTGACCAAAGCAAACATTTTCTTTCCATACAAATACATGTGAAATTTTTTAACGCCATAGATCAACGATAAGCCTTCCTTCTCTATTTGAGAATAATTTTGCTCAGCTTTATTCAGCAATATTGAAGCAAATGCAATAGGTTTTTCTGTGCCATCTGGCATTTCATGTGCTAAGACACAACCTATTCCAACTTGTGAGGCGTCACATACTAATTTTAAAGGAAGATTTTCTTTAAAGTGTACTAAAAACTCATCATAACAAATCTCCTTTTAAATTTTTTCTAAAGCATTCTGACACTCCAGTGACCATTTCCACTTTACCTCATTCTTTAATAGCTGGTATAAGGGATGAGCTATTGTTGCTAAATCTTTAATAAATTTTGCATGGATTGTTACTAATCCAAGAAATGATTGCAACTCTTTAACATTTGCTGGTACTTTAGCTTCCCATACTGCTTTTATCTTATCTTTTGTTTTGTGAATGCCATTTTCATCTATCACAAATCCTAAATAATTTACTGATGATACACTGAATAGACATTTATTCTTGTTTATTTTCATATCATCTTCCTTCATTTTATCTAGTACTTTCTTTAATCTCTGATTATGCTGTTGTTCACCTTTTCCCCCAACAACTATGTCATCTACAAAGCAGAAAATACCATCTAATCCTGTGAATAGTTTGTCCATAGTCTCTTGCCATATGGCTGGACTGCTTGCTACTCCATAGGGTAGTCTTTTCGGTTGATATAACCCTAAATAACTATTTAGTGTACATATTTCTTGTGACTTTGTGTCCATTGTTAACTGCTGAAAAGTATTTTTCAAGTCTATTTTTGAGAATATCTTACAACCTCCCATAGTAGCAAACATAATACTAGGGTTAGGTAAAGGATGTTGAGCAACTTTTAATTGTGGGTTCACTGTGACTTTATAATCACCACATAATCTTACTCCACCATCAGGCTTTGATACGGGTACTAAAGGTGTAGCCCACTGACTATATTTTACCTTTTGCCAATTTCCTTCTTCCTCTAGTCTCAATATTTCTTTTTCGACTTGAGTTTTCCGTGCGAAAGGTATTTGTCTGGGTGGCAAAAATTTTGGCATTGCATTTTCTTTAATTCTAAGTTTGCAGTCACATTGTTTATAGTACCCAAACCTGGCTTAAAAATTGCTTCATACTCTTCCATTAGATCTTGTGTACTTATACTATTATTTTTAAATTTGCTTTCTTTATCAATTCTGGAAAGTTTAGCTTTAGGCCTTTTATCCAGTTGAAACCTAACAATCCCTTTCTATTTCCTGTTACTATTACAACTGGTAATTCCACAATTTGTTTCTCATATTTTACCATAACTTCAGCTTTTCCTATTGTTTCAATCTTTCGATTATTGCAATCTGTGATTAAGGAACTTGTGTCCTCCTCTATTTTCAGATAAGGTATACTCTTGGCTACTTCTTCTGAAATCACAGTTACATCTGCAGCTGTATCTAACTGCATTTCTAGATTTTGTCCATTTACTTGTACTTCACACATTATTCTCTTATTTGTGTGAGTGGAATTTAGTTGGAAAGCAAAGTTTTCTTGTTCTCTTTCTTTTGTACACTGTATGTTTTTCTTTTCAGCTTGTTTTGTTTGTTTCTTAAGACATCTCCTGGAAAAATGTCCATAATATCCACAAAACTGGCACACATTGTTATAACCAGGACACTTATATCTATCATTCGGATGATGATTATTATAACCACACCTGTAACATTCTTTATATTTGTTACTATTAGGTGTCTGTGCTTTATTCCCTTGCCAGTAATTGGAAGTATTGTTCTTATGCCTTTTTTCAAAGTTTCCTGTTTTTTGTGATTTATGGTTACTTGAGCCTGATTTATTCTGTTGTTTGTACTGCATTACTTTATTTACACTTCCAGACTGAGGTTTTTAATAATTTTCCTCAATCCTTTTTTTCTGAACTCGAGACTGTTCATAAGCTCTTGCAATTTCCAACAACTTTTGAAGATTCAAGTCATTAGCTTGTAATAGCTTTTCTCTAAGCTCAATGGATTTGCATTTACAATTGACTAAATCGACTATTAAGTCTTCCTCAGAGTTATGGGTATCATATTTGCAAAATCGACTTTGCTTCTTTAATCTTGTGACAAACATATCTATACTCTCATTTTCTCGAGTCTTAAGTGCCATGAATACGCCACGTTCGTACCTGATATTTTCACTGGGGTTAAAATAGTTCCCTAATGCTTCTACGGCTTTATTATATGTATTATCCTCAGGGGTTAGTGTTCTAAATATATCCTGAACCTCTGGGCCTGCTATGTGCAGTAGGATGCTGACTCTCTGCTTGTCGGTTTTCGTGGCCAAGCAATCCAAATAGATTTCAAATGAATCAATATATTTCCTCCACCTATGTGCCACTGTTCTAGGGTCACATTCAATAGGAAAATGAGGTGGTGCTGGTATTTGAGAACTCATTCTTGTGCCTTTATTTATTATAGGCTTAGCCTAATTACTTTCCTTTAACTATCTTTATCTTAGTATATAATTATCTTTATCTTAATCCAGGTACTGTACAACCTTTATTACATAATATACATGCATGTATTTAAAAATTACTTAGCTTATACACATTCATAATATTATATTGACGAATGTTTTCTTTCCGTCTGCTGCTGAGGGTTTTTTGCTGGTTGACGTAAGAATCTTCCTGGTTGCCTGAGGTACGATGTCCTCTCGAGCTGAAGATATCTGCAGGAACTGGTTATCGGTTATTATTATCGTTTCTTCTGAGTTCGTTCATCTCGTCGTCCAATAATGTGTTTCTTACCTGCAAGAATGATAATAATCTTGTAGATATCTTTTATGTTGCCGAGTGTAGGCCTCTTTTTTATATGAATGTGTTAATATATCACATATCCCATTTTCGTCACCAATAATGTGTTTCTTACTTGCAAGAATGATAATAATCTTGTAGATATCTTTTATGTTGCCGAGTGTAGGCCTAGTTTTTATATGAATGTAGTATATCACATATTCCATTTTCGTCACAGATGACTTAGAATTAATAAGAGGTATATAAAACACTCTGTCCTCAACAGGGTTTATTATGTAGAAGAAGTTAATAATATGTTACATAAACTTACAACTAATCAAATTACAAGAACAAATGAAAATCTACTTAGATGGATCAAAACCATAAGTACTTTACATAGAATCAAATATAAAAGAATTACATCCTATATAGGTTTCTTTCAAGTCATACTCTTTGTACTTAAGAATATTATTTATTTGCTTATAGAAAGCCGTAATTTTAAATGGAGAATATCTTTGACAAAATACATAACTGCTTAAATACATAACAGTAACAGCAGATGCCCATCAGAGCTGCGTCACAATCGCTCGCCACTCATTCCTATTCCTAGCATGCTCACTTGCTTCCCTCACATCCATCCTCTTATAATTCAAGGCTCTCCTTACTCCATCCATCCACCCAAACCTAGGTCTCCCTCTAGCATTTATCCCATCAACTCTCGCATTCATCACCTTTTTCAGCAGTCTTTCATCATCTATCCTCTCCACATGGCCAAACCACCTCAGAACATTCATATCTACTCTGGCTGCCAATTCTCTCCTCACACCCGTTCTTGCTCTCACCACTTCATTCCTAACCCTATCCAACTGAGATACACCAATCATACTCCTCAGGCATTTCATCAAACACATTTAGTTTCCGTCTCTCACTTACTTTCATACCCCATATCTCTGTTCCATACATCACAGTTGGTACAATCACTTTCTCATACAAAACTTTCTTAACATTCATTTCCAACCCTCTATTCTTCATCACTCCTTTCAATGCCTCCAATACATTACATCCTTCATTCACTCTGTGACATACATCTGCTTCCACTCCACCATTTGCAGCTATAACTGAGCCTAAATACTTAAACTGATCAACTTCTTCAAGTGTCTCTCCATTCAACATAACATTCAATCCAGCACCATCCTCAATTCTTGTACACCTCATAACCTTACTCTTTCCCACATTCACTCGCAACATCCTTCTCTCACACACCATTCCAAATTCTGACACTAACTGACACAGCTTCTCCTATGAATCTGCCACCACCACAGTATCATCTGCAAACAGCAACTGATTCAGCTCTCACTCATTATCATACCCATCTACCATTCTCAAACCTCGACCACGCACTCGCTCATTTACCTCTCTTATGACTCCATCAGTATACAAATTAAACAGCCATGGTGACATCACACATCCCTGTCTCAGTCCCACACTCACTGGAAACCACTCACTCACTTCAATTCCTACCCTAGTTTTAGAATTTATGCTTTTCTACAAATGGCGTAACAATATAAAAGCAGTTACAGTATAATTTTGTATACATATCCTCCCACTTCATCTCTATAGCAGTAACGACGAGAATGGGATATGTATTATAATGACTACACATCATACACAGTTATAGAGCTTTACAACCATGTACTTATCTTGAACAGGTGAAAAATATAACTGAGGCGATGAGGATGGGATATGTATTATAATGACTACACATCATACACAATTATAGAGCGTCATAGAGCTTTACAGTCATCTACTTTTCTTGAACAGGTAAGAAAATTACAGTGGTGATGAGTGGTAGCAACACCAGGCAGAAGAGGTAGCACATCTGGCACCATGGAAGTTTTGGCAGGAGTGTGTAACCATCTCACAGAAATCAACCACAACCATGATGCTCGATCTACCCGTGCCCACAGCGTTTTCCATACAAGAGGAGCCTTCCACTATTACACAGAGGTGGAATAAGTGGATAGATTCGTTTGACATCTACCTGAAGTCCATAGGAGTCACCAAGGATGAGCAGAAGCATGCCATACTATTCCATATAGCATGTCTAGAGGTACAGGACGTGTATAAAAACCTCACACCTGCAGGTAACACCCTTCTACAAACAATTGATTGCCTAAATGTTTATTTTTCTCCTAAAATTGATATTAGATATGAGAGATTTAGGTCTGGCCAGTGCACCCATGATGCAAGTGAATCAATTGATGTTTTTGTTACCAAGTTGAAAGAGTTAGCTTCTACTTGTGAGTTTAATAACAAGGAGGATGTCATAATAGATCACCTTACAGCTAAATGTAATTCACATGAACTTGGGTAAAATTTGCTTCTGGAGTAAACCCTAAAATAAGATAAAGTTTTAGACATAGCTAGGATTCTGGAGGCAGCAAATTCTCAAGCTCAAGCAATTGAGGGTTCACAAAATAATTCTCAGGTCAATAAAGTGTCCTCCCATTATGGTAAACGGCAATGGCAACAAGGAAAGAACATGACAATTCAAAGGAAACCTAAAGGTAAACAATCCACAAATACAAAACCATATTTCAGGTGTGGTAAGGCAAGTCATTACCCCAGTGACAGGACACAGTGTCCAGCATCTAACAAGAAATGTAGCAGTTGTGAACGCAAGGGCTATTTCAGTAACATGTGTAGGCTCTTCAAAACAGTGAAGCACATCAATTATACCTCAGTTAAACCTGAAACACAACAGAATGGTCAGTCAGACAAGGCATCAGAGCAACTAGATAGTAGTAAACCAGAATTACATTTCAAATTAACTCTATAAGTAGCAAATACAGGATGTTAATAATTACAGTAAACATACATTGTGTGCCGATTATGAGCAGACAGCACAAGATCTGCCCATCACCATTGTGAAAGGCCAAAGTTAGACATTAATGGGCTTAGATTGGTTGAAGCTTTTTCAGTTAATATGGTAGGAAATTTTTAAGGTTCTGAATGTAGAACATAAACCTGTCAGAACAGGTGGCACGCAAAATACCTAATTTGCCATAGACGCTTACAAAAAAGTTATGTAGGATTACAATGCACACAACATCGAAGTAGTAGGTTCAACCAAGATCAGTGTTCAATATGATCAGCAGACAGCACAAGATCTGCCCATCACCGTTGTGAAAGGCCAAGGTTAGACATTAATGGGCTTAGATTGGTTGAAGCTTTTTCAGTTAATATGGTAGGAAATTTTTAAGGTTCTGAATGTAGAACATAAACCTGTAACCCTTGTGAGTGATGTGTTTTCGGAATTTAAGGAGATTTTTACCAAAGGATGGCACAGTTAAAAAGACAAAAGCAACCTTAGCTCTGAATTCTGATGCAAAACCCAATTTTTTGCTCCTAGACCTATTCCATTTGCATTAAAGGCCTCAGTTGAACAGGAAATTAAAGGCTAGAAGCAGAAGGCACGTTGGAGAGAGTAATGTATTCAGAATGGGGAACCCCTTTAGTTCTAGTAGCAACACAAGATGAAGGTGTCCGGTTGTGTGGAGATTATAAGATAACACTAAACCCACAGTTACAAGTAGCCTAATACCCTCTACCCAGCCTTGCAAACATGCTTGCAGCCCTAGGAAAATGTAAGGTCTTTTCAAAAATTGCCCTAAAACATGCCTTTCAGCAGTTAGTCATGGAGAATATGTCACAAGAATACTGGACAATAAATACTCATTTAGGGTTACTTCATCCCAAAAGACTACCATATGGAGTAGCCAGCAGTCCCGCAATGTGGCAGCAAGCCATGGATAATATATTCAATGGACTGCCTGGAGTATTTTGTTTCACTGATGGCATATTAGTAGCAGGAAAGGGCGAGAGAGCGCATCACGAAAGACTAGAAGCAGTATTGAAATGCATCCAAGACAATGGAATGAAAATAAAAATGAGCAAATGTCATTTTAAAATTTCAGCGATTGAATATTTAGGGTTCAAAATAAACGACCAGGGTATTTACAAGACAGATGACAAAGTCAGGGCAGTAGTCAGCAAAAGTGCCTGAAAATGTCAAGGAGCTACAGTCATTTTTAGAACTTGTAACATTTTACGGAAAGTTCATAAAAGACTTAGCTACCCTAGCAGAACCACTATATTGACTGTTAAATAAAGACGTAGAATGGGACTGGTCAGTGGACTGTCAGCAGTCACAGAGGATAAAAGCAGAAATAACTTCTCCAAAGTTCTTGATGCATTTCAGAATGGACTTGCCAGTAAAACTAGTGTGTGATGCCTCACAGGTAGCCTTAGGTGCAATTTCATCTCATGTCATCCCCGACATCACAGAAAGGCCAATTGTTTATGCATCTAAGTTGTTGAATAAGGAAGAAAGAAACTGTTGACAAATAGAAAAGGAGGGCCTTGCAATAGTGTATGCTGTAAAGAAATTCCACATATACCTATGGCAGGAAGGAATTTAAGTTAATCAATGACCACAAACCATTATTAGCCATTTTAAGTCCCAAAGCAGGTTTACCTACTCTAGTCGCTGCACGACTACAAACATGGGCTATCATTTTGGCAGCTTATAATTATACATTAGAGTACAAGTCCACAAGCAAGATAAGAAATGCAGACGCACTATCTCGCTTACCCATAGACGAACCTCCTATAGATCATGATGTCAATATTTTGTTGTTAGCTACAACTTATCTATCGCAGGTAAACATATAGCTAAAAGCACAAAACAGGATCCAATATTTTCCAAGATACTTCAGCATTTTTTACTGGTCGAGATTCAGCAATGACTCAGGAAGAATGTAAACCATATGTGGCAGTATGGTCTGAAGTTAGTGCGGAACAGAACTGCATATTACGTTGTTGTTGTTCCTAAGCAGCTTAGGGAACAGGTACTCACGGATCTACCTGAGGATCACCAGGGCATTGTAGGATCTAAAGGAATAGCTAGAAGTTACATGTGGTGGCCAGGGATGGACAAGGACACTGAAATGTCTGTTCGGAAATGTACGACTTGTTTTATCAATCAAAATAATCCCAAACTAGCGCGTTTGTACCTCTGGGAATATCCTTGGCATGCTTAGCAACGGCTACACTTTGATTTTGGTGGCCCATTTCTTGGATATTCTTACTTAATTGTTGTTGATGCTTACAGTAAATGGCCAGAGATCATTCCAATGTAGTCAACTACCTCACTTTTCACTATTAAAGCACTAATGCCGCTTTTTGCAGTCCATGGTCTGCCATAGCGCATAGTATCTGAAAACTATCCTCAGTTTTCTTCTCAGGAATTCAAAGATTTTTTTATGTAAATGCTACTCTACACACTTTTTCTGCTCTGTATCATCCTGCCATAAATGGGGAGGCTGAAAGATTTGTCCAGACATTTAAGCATAATATGAAATGTCGACAAGCCTCGCATGCTACTGTTCCTACTAGCATAAGTAAATTTCTTTTAAGTTATCAAACTAGTCCTCGTGTAACTACGGGTATGGCACCATCAGTTTTGTTGATGGGGAGGAGGATTAGGACTAAGTTAGATCTGATGTTGCCTGATTTTCTTAGTGATCAACAGAACAAAGGCTGGGCACAGTTACAACACCAGAAGGAGATACGTCACTTTCAACCTTCATTTCCAGTACTTGTACAATCATACACAACACCAGACAAGTGGATACCTGGGGAAATTACACGAAAGGTTGGGAATATGCATTATGATGTTCGAGTAAATGGAAATGTAATGAAGTGGCACATTGATCAGCTAAATCCTTCTTGGTCTGACAATAGGCACCACCTCTCAGCAGATCAGTCTGATACTGAACAAACTCTTCATCCCAGAAATGCCATGGAACCAGCCACGAACACAGAGGTTCTATTCTCAGCAGAGTCTTTACCCCGGAGTCCAGTTGCACGCAGGGTACTGTCTGATAGAGCAACCAGGGGAATAGCTCCTAAGAAATTAGATTTGTAAGCATGTGTGATATTATGATGATATAGATATCAAGACAAGATATATTTTGCATATACCCATACATTTACTCAAAGCTCTTTTAAGGGGGAAGGAAGTGTTGTGTCTAAGATACCCCTTTAACCAGTGTTAAGTTTTCTATTGTACACTTATGAAGTGTTTTCTATTATTTAGGTTTAACACCCACAAATAATGTGTTTCAATCCTTCTAGAAAGTGTTTTGATAATGTGTTTCGATCCTTCATACATGGGATTTGATCTTATCCAGTATTATTGATTGTTCTCATATCATTTATGTTTTTTTGTTTAGTTTTAGAATTTATACTCTTCTACCAATGGCATAACGAAATAAAAGCAGTTACAGTGTAATTGTGTATACAAATCCTCCCACTTCATCTCTATAGCAGTAATGACGAGAATGGGATATGTATTATAATGACTACACATCATAAACAATTATAGAGCTTTATAGAGCTTTACAACCATTTGCTTATCTTGAACAGGTAAGAAATATAACAACACTGTTTATGTCTTCACTTATCTCAGTCTCTGTACCTACTACTATATCTGCCTTACTGGTGCGAATCCTATCCATTAATTCTACGGCCTTGCCAGCTACCCGATCACCACTTGTGTACAGCAATCTTAATGAGGCTGCATCCCCTGATCTTCTAGCATTATCTTCTCTATCTCCTCTTTGGCTGGAAGAGCTCTGTAACAAAAAGTTTTCTTCTCTTCTTCATTTCTTCCCTCATCTAACCTTTTAGCTTTTTGCAAGATATTTATGATCATTCCCTTCTCTTCCTGTGTTCTGCATGGTCTAATGAACACTATTTTGAATTCTTGAAGGTTTTTTGTTTTTCTCATCAATATTTCTCTACATGTGTCCCCTCTCTCAAAGGTTACTTTCGTTGGTCTTGCTTTTCCCTCCCTAGAATATTTACCAAGTCGGTAAATGCTTACAATAATTTGTGGACTGCATACTACTCCAAGCTTCCTTATCTGGTCTAAAATCCTAGCTTTATTTTGTTCAAGTCTCCCCTGCTATGTTGACTCCTGGGATTCACTTATGCCTGAGATTACCACTGTCTTCTCTTTATCAAGTGCCTGTTTAATAAGTGGATTAGCCCTTCCCATCATAACATCTTTCATTTTCTTCTATTATTGTATCTTTATAGATAGCCGTTTGTACGTTTTTCAGTGCTACCACCCTCACAGCCCCTCTTACTGCCACATTCCCCTTTATTGCATCTGCAAAGGAAGTTTTCATGGCATCACGTTCTGTATTCAGCCCCTGAAACTTTTTTCTAAACAGTTCGATGTTTTCCTTTATCTGGACATTCCAAGCTGAAATCTCGTCTCTTTCAGAAGAGCGCAGTGAACTAACATTTAATTCATTCTGGTTGTCAATTCAGCTGTTTGTTATTATGTTCTTGTTTAGAAATGCTGGTGTCTAGTTTATTCTTTCCCCCTTCCAGCTTCTTTATTCGTTTTTCTAGTTCTTTTCTCTCTTGCCCTTGTGTCTTATTTGCCTCCTCCAAAGATCTTATTACCTCTGTAAATGTTTCATTTCTCTATCCATATACGAATTTTATCGTCCAGGTTTATGACAAGGGTTTCAATATACTTGACCTTTTGCTTCAGGCTTCTAAGAACTACTCCTCCTCGTACAACCCCCGGAGATCCTCTTCCACCCTTCCCCCGACCATTGAATGAGGGGGGTTAGGGACAGAGATGGATTCATTTTGATGTTTTGCCTTTCACAGAATATATAGCAAAACAAAAACAAGAGTGAGAAAAGTTTCTATTTAAGCTTCACATAGAATATCTATATCTCCATATGAGTACTAATTTAGTTACTTAGTTCATCTCTTTTCTGGTAATGCACATTCTAACTTAAAGTTTAATTTTGGTGACTAGAGAAGAGCCCACATGAAGGAAAACTCGATATATATGTGCATGAGTATGTATATGCAATTGTTTACATGCACATGTATTTTTTCCTCCTTTTTTTATAATTTTGCTCTCACCTGTTTGTATAAATATAAGTATGTGTATATATATGCATGTATGCATATGTGTGATTACCTAATTGTATTTACGGGAAAGAGCCCAAAGCTCGTATCTTCCCGTCTCCTGATCGGTTCCATTTTATACTTAGTGATACTTATCATACCTGTCCTTAAAACTATTGATTGAGATAGCATTAACTACCTCCTCGCTTAGCAAATTCCAATTATCAACTACTCTTACACTGAAATCAACTACTCTTACATGTGTATATGTGCACACTCACGTGCGCAGCAATAGTACACAAGTATTCAGTATCTCTTAAATTTTTCCTTGTGTTTTTGAGTGACTAAGAGATTAGTGCAAAACTTATACATAATTTCCCTAAATAAGAAATCCTGCAGGGTATTGTGAGTAAAAAACTTATATTTGTTTTAAGACGAGACTGCCCAAAATATTAAAGGAGATAATTGAGGACATTTTTGTAAGGGGAAAGAGAAGAAGCTGTCCTGTTCTGCCTTGAAGGAAATTTAGAAGAGTTGCCAGAGGTGAAGCCATCACATCACATTACCTAAATTTTTGTGTAAATTGGGGAGAGCTCTTAAGCCGTTTACCTGATCCTGTGGTTCCATATACTGCTAAAATAAGCATCCTTCCCATTAATATTAGTTTGATAGTTTGATACACGAAATAATTGAATAATTAAATAAATACCAAAAAATACACCTGTCAACAGTACTAAGTTAAGTTGCCAAGTAGCACAGCTGTCTTATTTTCTTCAATTTTTTTTCTCTTCTTGTAGCTTTCTCTTTTACTATTTTTCATTTTGTATATATATTGAATTAAATGCAAAGTCTGATCCTGTGATAACATATCTTGGTTAGCAAGTGCGTTTATTAGTTAAGAAGAATATACAGCAGAAACAGGTGGGTGTCTCCTCAGACAAAAATTCGTATTTTCCTTCAAGTTGACTTTTGTTTTTATTTGATTTTTTTTCTTTTTATCCTCAAATTACCATAGTCAAATTTTTAAGTTAAGATGTGTGTTACCAGAAAAGAGATGAATTGAGTCACTAAATAGCACTTATATGAAGATATAAAAATTCTGTGTGAAGCTTAAATAAAAGTTTTTCTCTCTTTTTTTTCTCTTTCTCTTCTTCTTTCTATATTCCGTAAAAGGAAAAACATAAAAATGAGGCCATCTCTGTCCCAAATTTCTCCCACCCATGGGTCGGGAGGAGGGGTAGCTATTAGGAGACTAAAACAGAAAATCAAGGATTTAGAGGCAATGGTTATAAGCCTTAATGATAAAATTCAGAATATGGATAGAGAAATGAAAGAGAATGAAACCCTCAGAAAGGAAATAAGATTTTTGGAGGAAGCAAATAAAGCACAAGGGCAGGAGAGAAAGGGACTAGAAAAACGAATAAAGAAACTGGAAGGGGAAAAGAGTGAACTAGAAACCAGAATTTCTAAACAAGAAGATAAAAACAAACAGCTGAATGACAACCTAAATGAATTAGATGTTAGTTCACTGCTCTCATCTGAGAGAGACGAGATTACAGCTTGGAATGTCCAGATTAAGGAAAACATTGAACAGTTTAGAAAAGAGTTCCAGGAGCTGAATATGGAACATGATGCCATGAAAATTTCCTTTACTGATGCAATAAAGGGGAATGTTGGCAGTAAAAGAGCCTGTAAAGGTGGTGGCACTGGAAACCATACAAACAGTTGACTATAAAGAACAAACTTTATTTCCATTTCATTATACAATGGGTATTCGTCAGCCGGGGCAAGCCCCAACCCCCCACTGTGGTGTCCAACCACAGCAGTTCCTGCCAGTAAACAGCTTAAACTCTCGGTCTTGGACGGGAACCGATCTTTCGACCTCGTGAATGCGAAGCCAGCTCGTTACCACTGTACTAGCCAGCAGTAATCGAAAAATTCAAAGACGTTGTGATGGAAAGAGCAAATCCACTTTTTAAACATGCACTTGATAAAGAGAAGACAGTGGTAATCTCAGGCATAAGCAACTCCCAGGAGCAAACATGGCAGGGGAGACTTGAAGAAAATAAAGCTAGGGTTGTAGACCTGATAAGAAAGCTTGGAGTAGTTTGTGGTCCTGAGGATATTGCAAACTTTCACCAACTAGGCAAATATTCGAGGGAAGGAAAGCCGAGACCAACAAAAGTAACCTCTGAGAGAGGGGAAACATGTAGGGAAATATTGTTGAGAAAAAAAAAGTCTAAAAGACCTCCAAGAGTTCAAAGAAGTGTTCATTAGACGATAGAGAATACAGGAAGAGATGGGAAAGATCAAAAACTTGTTGCAAGAGACAAGAAGATTAAATGAGGAAAGAAATGAAGAAAAGAAGAAAAATTTTCATTTCAGAGTTCTTCCAGACGAAGGGGAGATAAAGAAGATAATGACAGAAGATCAGGGGATGGGGCCTCATTAAGATTGTTATACACAAATGCTGATGGATTAGCTGGTAAGGCAGTAGAATTAAAAGATAGGATTCACAACAGTAAGGCAGATATAGTAGCAATTACAGAGACTAAGTTGAGTGAGGACATAAACATTGTCACAGTTTTTCCTAAGGGCTTAAGAATATTAAGGGTTGAAAGATCTGAGAGGACTGGTGGAGGGATAGCACTGCTCATAAGTGAAAGGATTCAAATTGAAGAAATAAACTTGGCTATAGAGAGTGAGTACAAGGAATTTCTTGTTGCTCGCATAAATACTGGGTCAGAGAGCATTATAATAACTGGTGTGTATAACCCACCAAGGAACCAGAATAGGCTAGAAGTTTATGAGGAAAGTCATATAGGTACTGTTGAAGTCATAAACTAAGTTGTTAACATGACACGGGAGAGAAAATGTAGGATTTTGATTATGGGAGATTTTAATCATAAAGAGATAGATTGGATAAGTCTTGACCCACACAGTGGTGAGGACTCATTCGGGGCAAGATTCCTAGATTGCGTACAAGGGAATTTCCTACACCAACATGTACTGGAACCAACGAGGGCCAGGGGTGGGGATGAGCCATCACTACTTGATCTAGTATTCACAGATAATGTGTTGGATATTGAAAAAATTGAGTATGAACCACCAATTGGAGAGAGTGACCACTGTGCATTGTTGATGGAGTATATCATTGACGATATTCTGCCTGAGAGTAGAGGCACTGCGGACATGAGGAGGAACTATCCGAAAGGAGATCACATCAAAATGAATGAGCTTTTTGCAGTTATTGACTGGAGAACCTTATTTTACAAGAAATCTGTACAAGAAATGTATGACTTCTTTTGTGAGAAGTATGGGAAGATAGTAGATTGCTGCATACCTGTCACCAAAGTAGGTGTGATTCATGCCAGAGAGAAATAGTTTGAAAATGAGTGTAAAAGAGCTAAGGAGTGGAGAGACAAATGCTGGAAAAGGTATAGGAGGTGAAAAAACATAAATGCCTGGCAATCCTACAAAAGAGCAAGAAATGACTACCTAAGTAAAAGAAGAGAGGCAGAGAGAGACTATGAGAGGGACATCACCAGGAAGGCTAAAGAAAATCCCAAGCTTTTCCACAGCTTTATCAGAGGAAAACTGAAGGTAAAAGAACAGGTTTTAAGGCTAAAGAGAGCGGATGGAAGCATCACCGAGACGGATGAAGAGATCTGCAAAGAATTGAACAAGGAGTTTCAGTCAGTATTTACAGTAGAAAATACCCCACCCCCTCAGATTGCAGAGATAGAAGCTCAAGGGCCGGTATTAGAGACTATCAACCTTACAGCCACAGAGGTATGCAAAGCGCTGATGGAGTTAGATATTCATAAAGCTACAGGTCCTGATGACATATCCCCTCATGTACTTAAAAAATGCGCAAAAACAATATCAGTGGCACTAAGTATCATATTTAAAAAGTCACTGGAATCAGGGGAGATTCCAAGATGCTGGAAACAAGCAAACGTGAAGCCTATCTTCAAAAAGGGAAGGAGGGATACGGTTCTGAACTATAGACTAGTTTCCTTGACCAGCATAGTTTGCAAAGTTATGGAGAAACTACTAAGGAAACATATCTCTCTTCACTTGGAATCCTTCAACTTTTTCTCAGTGAGGCAACTTGGCTTCAGAGAAGGTAGATCAACAGTAACAAACTTATTAGAATTTTATGATGAGGTAAGCCGAATCTTACAGGAAAGAGAGGGCTGGGCAGATTGCATATTCCTAGACTTCCAGAAAGCGTTTGACACTGTTCCACATGGGAGACTTATTAGGAAGCTGTAAGCAATGGCTAGAATAGGTGGGAATGTCTTGGAATGGATAAAAACTCACTTAGAAGGAAGGGAACAGAGGTTTAGAGTAAGACACTCAGTGTCTAAATGGAGAAGAGTTAGTAGTGGAGTTCCACAGGGTTCAGTTTTAGGGCCACTTTTGTTCCTTGTATATGTAAATGACCTACCAGAGTCTGTGAATTCATTCATGAATATGTTTGCAGATGATGCAAAGATTGTGAAGAAAGTAAGAAACGAGAACAATGGTAGAGAACTTCAGGAAGATCTAAATAGTCTGCATGAGTGGTCAGAAAAGTGGCTAATGAAATTCAATACTTTAAAATGTAAGGTAATGAGAATGGGTACAAGTGCAAGAAGGCCCAAGCTTGACTACTCGGTGGTTGGAGTACACCTTCAAGAGACAGAAAATGAGAGAGATGTAACTGGCAGAGTTGTCTCCAGAAATACATATAAATGGCATAGTAAGGGCAGCATATGCATTCTTATCAAATGTAAGGGTAGCCTTCGGGCACATGGACAAGGAAATGTTCAGAAATATTTATGTAACCTATGTGAGGCCAAAACTCGAATATGCAGCCCCCTTTTGGAATCCGCACTTGAAAAAGCACATAGCTAAGCTTGAAAAAGTTCAAAGACATGCCACGCAACTGGTGCCAGAAATACGTAATCTCAATTATGATGAGAGGCTGAGGGAATTAGACTTGCCATCATTCGAAGCTAGAAGATTGAAGGGGGATATGGTGACAGTCTTTAAATTCCTTCATGGTTATGATAAAGTGGATAGGGATCGATATTTTGATATGGCAGGCTCTAGAACTAGAGGTCATAGTTTGAAGCTTCGTAAGAAAACTTCTTTGCAGGATATAAGGAAACACTTTTTCAGTGTAAGAGTAGTTGATAATTGGAACTGGCTAAGTGAGGAGGTAGTTACTGCTATTTCAATCCATAGTTTTAAGGACAGGTATGATAAGTATCACTAAGTAGAAAATGGAACCGATCAGGAGACGGGAAGATGAGAGCTTTGGGCTCTTTCCCGTAAACACAATTAGGTAATCACACACATGCAGGTAGAGGTGCATGTGTGCATGGGGGGAGATATATAAGTATGTGCTTATATGTACACATGTGTGTACATGCATGCACGTGCACAAATGCATATGTGTGTGTGCATGTGTGGAGTGGCAGATCTGTCGTCATCTCGGAGCCTGGTCCAACCATGTCTTTAGGTTTTCAATGCTCAGATTGCTCTTTCAGCCTGTCCTTTTTCTTTTTTGTGTCACCCTTTGATGGCGATGGGTCGTTTGTTTTTTCTTCACGTGTATGTGTGCTTATGCCTGTATGTGTGTGTGTGTGTGTATGTGTATGTATATATGCAATCATATGTGTTTGCATTTGTAATTACCTAATTGTTATTAACTAATTGTACTTACTGGAAAGAGCCCAAAGCTCGTATCTCCCTGTCTCCTGATCGGTTCCATTTTGCACTAAGTAATACTTATAAATGTCCTTAAAACTATGGAATAAGTTAGAATTAATTACCTCCTCGCTTAGCCAATTCCAATTATCAACTACTCTTACACTAAAAAACTACTTCTTACATCCTGCAAAGAAGTTTTCTTACGAAGCTTCAAACTATGACCTCTAGTTCTAGTGCAAGCCTTATCAAAATATCAATCCCTATCCACTTTACCATAACTACGAAGGAATTCAAAGACTGTCACCATATCCCCCTCAATCTTCTAGCTTCGAGTGATGGTAAGTATAAATTCCTCAGCCTCTCCTCATAACTGAGATTGTGTATTTCCGGCACCAGTTTCGTGGCATGTCTTTGAACTTTTTCAAGTTTAGCTACGAGCTTTTATCAAGTGCGGATTCCAAAAGGGGGCTGCATATTCAAGTTTTAGTCTCACATAGGTTACATAAATATTTCTAAATATTTACTTGTCCATGTGCCTGAAGGCTACCCTTACATTAGCTAAGAAAGCATATGATGCCCTTACTATGCCATTTATATGCATTTTTGGAGACAAATCTGCCTGGATGTTTTCTCCTAGCTCTCTCTCATTCTATGTCCATTGAAGTTGTACTCCTGCCACAGAGTAGTTATGCTTGGGCCTTCTTGCTCTTGTACCCATTCTCATTTTCTTTCATTTAGAAGTACTGAATTTCATTAGCCACTTTTCTGACCACTCATGCAGACTATTTAGATCTTCCTGAAGTTCTCTACATTGTTCTCGTGTCTTACTTTCATCACAATCTTTGCATCATCTGCAAATATACTCATGAATGATTTTACATTCTCTGGTAGGTTTACATATACAAAAAACAAAAGTGGCCCTAAAACTGAACCCTGTGGAACTCCACTACTGACTCTTCTCCATTTAGACACTGGGTGTCTTATTCTAACCCTCTGTTCCCTTCCTTCTAAGTAAGTTTTTATCCATTCCAAGACATTTCCACCTATTTTAGCCATTGCTTGCAGCTTCTTAATAATTCTCCCGTGTGGGACAGAGTCTAATGCTTTTTTGGAAGTCTAGGAATATGCAACCCGCCCAGCCCTCTTTATCCTGTAAGATCCGGCTTACCTCATCATAAAATTCTAATAAGTTTGTTAGTGTTGATCTACCTTCTCTGAAGCCAAGTTGTCTCACTGACAAAAAGTTGAAGGATTCCAAGTAAAGAGAGATATGTTTCCTTAGTAGTTTCTCCATAACTTAGCAAACTATGCTGGTCAAGAAAATTGTCTATAGTTTAGAGCCGTATCCCTCTTTCCCTTTTTGAAGATATGTATCACGTTCGCTTGTTTTGAGCATCTTGGTATCTCCCCTGACTCCAGTGACTTTATAAATATGATACTCAGTGCTACTGATATTGAGTTTGCACATGTTTCAAGTGCATGAGGTGATATATCATCACTACCTGTAGCTTTATGGACATCTAACTCCATCAGCGCTTTGCATACCTTTGTCGCTGAAAGGATGATGTTCTCTAATACCAGCCCATGAGCTTCTATCTCTGCAATCAGATCTCTTCATATGTCTTAGTGATGCTTCCATCCACTTTCTTTAGCCTTAAAACCTGTTCTTTTACCTTCATTATTCCTCTGATAAAGCTGTGGAAAAGCTTGGGATTTTCTTTAGACTTTCTGGTGATGTCCCTCTCATAGTCTCTCTCCGCCTCTCTTCTTTTACTTAGGTAATTATTTCTTGCTCTTTTGTAGGTTTGCCACACATTTATGTATTTTCTCCTCCTATGCCTTTTCTAGCATTTGTCTCTCCACTCCTTAGCTCTTTTACACTCATTATCGAACCATTTCTCTCTGGCATGAATTATACCTACTTTGGTGACAGGTATGCAGCAATCTACTATCTTCCCATATTTCTCACAAAAGATGCCATGCATTTTTTGTGCAGATATGTTGTAAAATAAGGTCCTCCAGTCAGTAACCGCAAAAAGCTCATTCATTTTTATGTAATCTCCTTTCGGATAGTTTCTCCTCATGTCCTCAGTGCCTCTACTCTCAGGAAAAACATCTTCAATGTCATACTTCATCAGGAACACACAGTTGTCACTCTTTCCAAATGGTGGTTTATACTCAATTTTTTCAATATTCAACACGCTTTATGTGAATACTTGATCAAGTAGTGATGGCTCATCCCCACCCCTAGCCCTCGTTGGTTCCATTACATGTTGGTGTAGGAAATTCCCTTGTACAAAATCTAGGAATCTTGCCCCAAATGAGTCCTCTTTTCTCTGTGGGTCAAGATTTATTCAATCTATCTCTTTATGATTAACATCTCTCATTATCAAAATACTACATTTTTTCTCCCGTGCCATGTTAACAACTGAGTTTATGACTTCAATAGTACCTATATGAATTTCCTCATAAACTTTTAGCCTATGTTGGTTCCTTGGTGCGTTATATGCAACAGTTCTTATAATGCTCTCTGACCCAGTATTTATGCGAGCAACAAGAAATTCCTTGAACTCACTTTCTTTAGCAATGTTTATTTCTTCAACCTGAATCCTTTCACTTATGAGCAGTGCTATCCCTCCACCAGTCCTCTCAGATCTTTCAACCCTTAATATTCTGAAGCCATTAGTAAACACTGTGACACTGTTTATGTCCTCACTAAACTTAGTCTCTGTAACTGCTACTATATCAGCCTTACTGTTGTGAATCCTATCTTTTAATTCTACTGCCTTACCAGTTAATCCATCAGCATTTGTGTATAACAATCTTAATGAGGCCCCATCCCTGATCTTCTGTCATTATCTTCTTTATCTCCCC
>JAXCGZ010017401.1:0-12500 GCA_037179515.1 Halocaridina rubra | reverse complement strand
CTCAGTAAGGGCATACACTCATGGTAACGATTACATCTGCCAAAAGAAGTCCTTCGTAAGAAGGCAACCGTCCTAACCCTTAGTAGAAAAGGGGGTTCGTGACGTAAAACCGAATCCATATATATATATATATATATATATATATATATATATATATATATATATATATATATATATATATATATATATATATATATATATATATATATATATATATATATATATATATATATATATATATATATATATATATATATATATATATATATATATATATATATATATATATATATATATATATATATATATATATATATATATATATATATATATATATATATATATATATATATATATATATATATATATATATATATATATATATATATATATATATATATATATATATATATATATATATATATATATATATATATATATATATATATATATATATATATATATATATATATATATATATATATATATATATATATATATATATATATATATATATATATATATATATATATATATATATATATATATATATATATACATATATATATATATATATATATATATATATATATATATATATATATATATATATATATATATATATATATATATATATATATATATATATATATATATATATATATATATGTGTGTGTGTGTGTGTGTGTGTATGTGTGTCTGTGTGTGTGTAATTACCTAATTGTGCTTACGGGTAAGAGCATCATGCTTGTAACTCCCCGTCTCCTGGTCGGTTCTATTTTTGTACCATAGATACTTATCATGTTTGTCAGTAACTACCTCCTCCCTTAGCGAATTCCAATCATCAACTACTCTGTTACTAAAAAATTACTTCCTTACATCCTGCAAAGAAGTTTACTTATATGTATGTGTGTGTATGAATAGATATATACATTCATTTGCATAATTACTTAGTCAAACACTATCAGACATACATACTGTCTGACAGAGTAATTTTGCAAGAGAGAGAGAGAGAGAGAGAGAGAGAGAGAGAGAGAGAGAGAGAGAGAGAGAGAGAGAGAGAGAGAGAGAGAGAGAGAGAGAGAGAGAGGAGAGAGAGATCCTGTACTGAAGTGTGACATTCCCCACCTTATCATACTTAGGGAGTACATATCCTGTCTTCGGCATATATGGTAGAGATAAATGTAAAGGTTAAATTTCCATTGTCTACCAAGAGAGAAATATATATTATTTTTTTTCTACGAAGCTGGAGGACAGGTGGGCCCACCAGTTGTTGTAATTTCCATATGCGTGTAATCACTATGCTTGCCTAGATGGTACGGGATTGGAGAGGACACTCATCATTGGTTTTAGCCTCGTAGCCATAATATACATATACATATATATATATATATATATATATATATATATATATATATATATATATATATATATATATATGTGTATATAGATATATATATATATATATATATATATATATATATATATATATATATATATATATATATATATATATATATATATATATATATATATATATATATATATATATATATATATATATATATATATATATATATATATATATATATATATATATATATATATATATATATATATATATATATATATATATATATATATATATATATATATATATATATATATATATATATATATATATATATATATATATATATATATATATATATATATATATATATATATATATATATATATATATATACATATATATATATATATATATATATATATATATATATATATATATATATATATATATATATATATATATATATATTCTTTTTTCTTACATGCAGACAACCAAAATTTTATTGATAATAGGACAACCAAATAGAGACAAATAGAAGGGCAAATATGTATGCAGTATGAAATATAGACAGGTATCCTGGGAATTAGATTGACAAGCATATAGACAGTAAAATAAATTGATAGGTACACAGATGATTTAAAGTGATAAACAGATAGACTATATCGAAAAGACAATGATTCTCTCTCTCTCTCTCTCTCTCTCTCTCTCTCTCTCTCTCTCTCTCTCTCTCTCTCTCTCTCTCTCTCTCTCTCTCTCTCTCTCTCGCATTCATGTTACCATTCTATGTTCATATGTGTGTAGTTACCTAATTGTACTTACCTAATTGTGTTTACGGGAAAGAGCCCAAAGCTCGTATCTCCCCGTCTCCTCATCGGTTCCATTTTATACTTAGTCATACTTATCATACCTGTCCTTAAAACTATGGATTGAGATAGCATTAACTACCTCCTCGCTTAGCGAATTCCAATTATCAACTACTCTTACACTGAAAAAGTATTTCCTTACATCCTGCAAAGAAGTTTTCTTACCAAGCTTCAAACTATGACCTCTAGTTCTAGAGCCAGCCATATCAAAATATCGATCCCTATCCACTCTATCATAACCATGAAGGAATTTAAAGACTGTCACCATATCCCCCCACACTCTTCTAGCTTCGAGTGATGGTAAGTCTAATTCCCTCAGCCTCTCATCATAACTGAGATTGCGTATTTCTGGCACCAGTTTTGTGGCATGTCTTTGAACTCTTTCAAGCTTAGCTATGTGATTTTTCAAGTGTGGATTCCAAAAGGGGGCTGCATATTCGAGTTTTGGCCTCACATAGGTTACATAAATATTTCTGAACATTTCCTTGTCCATGTGCCTGAAGGCTACCCTTACATTTGATAAGACTGCATATGCTGCTCTTACTATGCCATTTATATGTATTTCTGGAGACAAATCTGCCAGTGTGTTTACTCCTAGATCTCTCTCATTTTCTGTCTCTTGAAGTTGTACTCCAGCCACCGAGTACTCAAGCGTGGGCCTTCTTGCACTTGTACCCATTCTCATTACCTTACATTTTGAGGTATTGAATTTCATTAGCCGATTTTCTGACCACTCGTGCAGATTATTTAGATCCTCCCGAAGTTCTCTACGATTGTTCTCGTTTTTTTATTTCTTCACAATCTTTGCATCATCTGAAAACATATTCTAAAATGAATTTACAGACTCTGGTAGGTCATTTGCATATACAAGGAACAAAAGTGGCCCTAAATCTGAACCCTGTGGAACTCCACTACTAACTCTTCTCCATTCAGACACTGATTGTCTTACTCTAACCCTCTGTTCCCTTCCTTCTAAGTAAGTTTTTAAACATTCCAAAACATTTCCACCTATTCTAGCCATTGCTTGCAGCTTCCTAATAAGTCTCCCATGTGGAACAGTGTCAAACGCTTTCTGGATGTCTAGGAATATGCAATCTGCCCAGCCCTCTCTTTCCTGTAAGATTCGGCTTACGTCATCATAAAATTCTAATAAGTTTGTTACTGTTGATCTACCTTCTCTGAAGCCATGTTGCCTCACTGACAAAAAGTTGAAGGATTCTAAGTGAAGAGAGATATGTTTCCTTAGTAGTTTCTCCATAGCTTTGCAAGCAATGCTGGTCAAGGAAACTGATCTATAGTTCAGAGCCATATCTCTCCTTCCCTTTTTGAAGATAGGTATCACATTTGCTTGTTTCCAGCATCTTGGAATCTCCCCTGATTCCAGTGAATCTTTAAATATGATACTTAGTGCCACTGATATTGAGTTTGTGCATTTTTTAAGCACATGAGGGGAAATGTCATCAGGACCTGTAGCTTTATGAACATCTAAATCCATTAGCACTCTGCATACCTCTGTGGCTGTAAGGTTGATGTTCTCTAATACCGGCCCTTGAGCTTCTATCTCTGCAATCTGAGGGGGTGGGGTATTTTCTACTGTAAATACTGACTGAAACTCCTTGTTCAATTCTTTGCAGATCTCTTCATCCATCTCAGTAATGCTTCCATCCACTCTCTATAGCCTGGGAGGTCCGAAGCTAATGTGGACGATACTTGATACTATGATTGACTCTTTAGCCTTAAAACCTGTTCTTTTACCTTCAGTTTTCCTCTGATAAAGCTGTGGAAAAGCTTGGGATTTTCCTTAGCCTTCCTGGTGATGTCCCTCTCATAGTCTCTCTCTGTCTCTCTTCTTTTACTTAGGTAGTCATTTCTTGCTCTTTTGTAGGTTTGCCAGGCATTTATGTTTTTTCTCCTCCTATACCTTTTCCAGCAATTGTTTCTCCACTCCTTAGCTCTTTTACATCCATTATCGAACCACTTCCCTCTGGCATGAATTACACCTACTTTGGTGACAGGTATGCAGCAATCTACTATCTTCCCATATTTCTCACAAAAGATGTCATACATTTCTTGTACAGATTTGTTGTAAAGTAAGGTTCTCCAGTCAATAACTGCAAAAAGCTCATTCATTTTGATGTAATCTCCTTTCGGATAGTTCCTCCTCATGTCCTCAGTGCCTCTACTCTCAGCAGAATATCTTCAATGATATACTCCATCAACAACACACAGTGGTCACTCTTTCCAATTGGTGGTTCATACTCAATTTTTTCAATATCCAACACATTATCTGTGAATACTAGATCAAGAAGTGATGGCTCATCCCCACCCCTGGCCCTCGTTGGTTCCATTACATGTTGGTGTAGGATATTCCCTTGTACGCAATCTAGGAATCTTGCCCCGAATGAGTCATCACCACTGTGTGGGTCAAGATTTATCCAATCTATCTCTTTATGATTAAAATCTCCCATAATCAAAGTCCTACATTTTTTCTCCCGTGCCATGTTAACAACTGAGTTTATGACTTCAATAGTACCTATATGACTTTGCTCATAAACTTCAAGCCTATTCTGGTTCCTTGGTGGGTTATATACAACAGTTATTATAATGCTCTCTGACCCAGTATTTATGCGAGCAACAAGAAATTCCTTGAACTCACTTTCTATAGCCAAGTTTATTTCTTCAACTTGATTCTTTCACTTATGAGCAGTGCTATCCCTCCACCAGTCCTCTCAGATCTTTCAACCCTTAATATTCTTAAGCCCTTAGGAAAAACTGTGACACTGTTTATGTCCTCACTCAACTTAGTCTCTGTAACTGCTACTATATCTGCCTTACTGATGTGAATCCTATATTTTAATTCTACTGCCTTACCAGCTAATCCATCAGTATTTGTGTTTAAAAATCTTAATGAGGCCCCATCCCTGATCTTCTGTTCTTATCTTCTTTATCTCCCCTTTGTCTGGAAGAACTCTGAAATGAAAATTTTTCTTCTCTTCTTCATTTCTTTCCTCATTTAACCTTCTTGTCTCTTGCAACAAGTTTTTGATCTTTCCCATCTCTTCCTGTGTTCTGTATCATCTAATGAACACTTCATTGAGTTCTTGAAGGTCTTTTAGCCTTTTTTTTCTCAACAATATTTTCCTACATGTTTCCCCTCTCTCAAAGGTTACTTTTGTTGGTCTCGGCTTTCCTTCCCTCGAATATTTACCTAGTTGGTGTATGCTTACAATATCCTCAGGACCACAGACTATTCCAAGCTTTCTTATCAGGTCTACAACCCTAACTTTATTTTCTTCAAGTCTCCCCTGCCATGTTGGCTCTTGGGATTCGCTTATGCCTGAGATTACCACTGTCTTCTCTCTATCAAGTGCCTTTTGATCAGTGGATTTGCCCTTTCCATCACAACATCTTTCATTTTTTCGATTACTGTCTCTTTATAGTCAACTGTTTGGATGTTTTCCAGTGCCACCACCTTTACAGCCTCTTTTACTGCCACATTCCCCTTTAGTGCATCAGCAAAGGAAGTTTTCATGGCATCATTTTCCATATTCAGCTCCTGGAACTCTTTTCTAAACTGTTCAATGTTTTCCTTAATCTGGACATTCCAAGTAGCAATCTCGTCTCTCTCAGAAGAGAGCAGTGAACTAACATCTAATTCCTTTAGGTTGTCATTCAGCTGTTTGTTTTTATCTTCTTGTTGAGAAATTCTAGTTTCTACTTCACCTTTTCCCCTTCCAGCTTCTTTACTCTTTTTTCTAGTTCCTTTCTCTCCTGCCCTTGTGCTTTATTTGCTTCCTCCAAAGATCTTATTTCCTCTCTGAGTGTTTCATTCTCTTTCATTTATCCATCCATATTCCGAATTTTTTCATATCAAGGCTTATAACCATTTCCTCTAGATCTTTGATTTTCTGTTTTAGTCTCCTAATAGCTACCCCTCCTCCCGACCCATGGGTGGGAGAGGTTTGGGACAGAGATGGCCTCATTTTTATGTTCTCCCTCTCACAGAATATAGAAAGAAGAAGAGAAAGAGAAAAAAAGAGAGAAAAACTTTTATTTAAGCTTCACACAGAATTTTTATATCTCCATATAAGTGCTATTTAGTGACTCAATTTATCTCTTTTCTGGTAACACACATCTTAACTTAAAAACTTGACCATGGTAATTTAAGGATAAAAAGAAAAAGAAAAAAAAATGCAACAAAACAAAAATCAAACCTGAAGGAAAATGCGAATTTGTGTCTGAGGAGGCACCCACCTGTTTCTGCTATATATTCTTCCCAACTGATAAACTCACTTGCTAACCAAGATATGTTTTCACAGGATTAGACTTTACATTTAACTCAATATATATATATATATATATATATATATATATATATATATATATATATATATATATATATATATATATATATATATATATATATATATATATATATATATATATATATATATATTATATATTTATATATATATATATATATATATATATATATATATATATATATATATATATATATATATATATATATATATATATATATATATATATATATATATATATATATATATATATATATTTTTATATATATATATATATATATATATATATATATATATATATATATATATATATATATATATATATATATATATATATATATATATATACAAAATAAAAAAAATAGTAAAAGAGAAAGCTAAAAGAAAAAAAAATGAAGAAAATAAGACAGCTGTATTACTTGGCAATTTAACTCAGTACTGTTGACAGGTGTACTTTTGGTATTTATTTAATTATTCAATTATTTCGTGTTTCAAACTAGCTATCAAATTAATATAAATGGGAAGGATACTGATTTTAACAATATATGGAACCACAGGATCAGGTGAACGGCTTAATAGCTCTCCCCAATTTACACAAAAAATTAGGTAATGTGATGTGATGGCTTCACCTCTGGCAACTCTTCTAAGTTTCCTTCAAGGCAGAGCAGGGCAGCTTCTTTCTCTCTCCCCTCACGAAAATGTTCTCAATTTTTTCCTTTAATATTTGGACAGTCTCGTCATACAACAAATATAAGATTTTTACTCACAATACTCTGCAGGATTTGTGTGTGTGTGTGTGTGTGTGTGTGTGTGTGTGATTACCTAATTGTGATTACCTAATTGTGTTTACGGGAAAGAGCCCAAAGCTCGTATCTTCCCGTCTCCTGATCGGTTCCATTTTAGACTTAGTGATACTTATCGTACCTGTCCTTAAAACTATGGATTGAGATAGCATTAACTACCTCCTCGCTTAGCGAATTCCAATTATCAACAACTCTTACACTGAAAAAGTATTTCCTTACATCCTGCAAAGAAGTTTTCTTACGAAGCTTCAAACTATGACCTCTAGTTCTAGAGCCAGCCATATCGAAATATCGATCCCTATCCACTCTATCATAACCATGAAGGAATTTAAAGACTGTCACCATATCCCCCCTTACTCTTCTAGCTTCGAGTGATGGCAAGTCTAATTCCCTCAGCCTCTCATCATAACCGAGATTGCGTATTTCTGGCACCAGTTTCGTGGCATGTCTTTGAACTTTTTCAAGCTTAGCTATGTGCTTTTTCAAGTGCGGATTCCAAAAGGGGGCTGCATATTCGAGTTTTGGCCTCACATAGGTTACATAAATATTTCTGAACATTTCCTTGTCCATGTGCCTGAAGGCTACCCTTACATTTGATAAGAATGCATATGCTGCCCTTACTACGCCATTTATATGTATTTCTGGAGACAAATCTGCCAGTATGTTTACTCCTAGATCTCTCTCATTTTCTGTCTCTTGAAGTTGTACTCCAGCCACCGAGTAGTCAAGCTTGGGCCTTCTTGCACTTGTACCCATTCTCATTACCTTACATTTTGAGGTATTGAATTTCATTAGCCACTTTTCTGACCACTCATGCAGATTATTTAGATCCTCCTGAAGTTCTCTACCATTGTTCTCGTTTTTTACTTTCTTCACAATCTTTGCATCATCTGCAAACATATTCATGAATGAATTTACAGACTCTGGTAGGTCATTTACATATACAAGGAACAAAAGTGGCCCTAAAACTGAACCCTGTGGAACTCCACTACTAACTCTTCTCCATTCAGACACTGAGTGTCTTACTCTAACCCTCTGTTCCCTTCCTTCTAAGTAAGTTTTTATCCATTCCAAGACATTTCCACCTATTCTAGCCATTGATTGCAGCTTCCTAATAAGTCTCCCATGTGGAACAGTGTCAAACGCTTTCTGGAAGTCTAGGAATATGCAATCTGCCCAGCCCTCTCTTTCCTGTAAGATTTGGCTTACCTCATCATAAAATTCTAATAAGTTTGTTACTGTTGATCTACCTTCTCTGAAGCCATTTTGCCTCACTGACAAAAAGTTGAAGGATTCCAAGTGAAGAGAGATATGTTTCCTTAGTAGTTTCTCCATAACTTTGCAAACTATGCTGGTCAAGGAAACTGGTCTATAGTTCAGAGCCGTATCCCTCCTTCCCTTTTTGAAGATAGGTATCACATTTGCTTGTTTCCAGCATCTTGGAATCTCCCCCGACTCCAGTGACTCCTTAAATATGATACTTAGTGCCACTGATATTGTGTTTGCGCATTTTTTAAGCACATGAGGGGATATGTCATCAGGACCTGTAGCTTTATGAACATCTAAATCCATCAGCGTTTTGGATACCTCTGTGGCTGTAAGGTTGATGTTCTCTAATACCGGCCCTTGAGCATCTATCTCTGCAATCTGAGGGGGTGGGGTATTTTCTACTGTAAATACTGACTGAAACTCCTTGTTCAATTCTTTGCAGATCTCTTCATCCATCTCAGTAATGCTTCCATCCTCTCTCTTTAGCCTTAAAACCTGTTCTTTTACCTTCAGTTTTCCTCTGATAAAGCTGTGGAAAAGCTTGGGATTTTCCTTAGCCTTCCTGGTGATGTCCCTCTCATAGTCTCTCTCTGTCTCTCTTCTTTTACTTAGGTAGTCATTTCTTGCTCTTTTGTAGGTTTGCTAGGCATTTATGTTTTTTCTCCTCCTATACCTTTTCCAGCAATTGTTTCTCCACTCCTTAGCTCTTTTACATCCATTATCGAACCACTTCCCTCTGGCATGAATTACACCTACTTTGGTGACAGGTATGCAGCAATCTACTATCTTCCCATATTTCTCACAAAAGATGTCATACATTTCTTGTACAGATTTGTTGTAAAGTAAGGTTCTCCAGTCAATAACTGCAAAAAGCTCATTCATTTTGATGTAATCTCCTTTCGGATAGTTCCTCCTCATGTCCTCAGTGCCTCTACTCTCAGCAGAATATCTTCAATGATATACTCCATCAACAACACACAGTGGTCACTCTTTCCAATTGGTGGTTCATACTCAATTTTTTCAATATCCAACACATTATCTGTGAATACTAGATCAAGAAGTGATGGCTCATCCCCACCCCTGGCCCTCGTTGGTTCCATTACATGTTGGTGTAGGATATTCCCTTGTACGCAATCTAGGAATCTTGCCCCGAATGAGTCATCACCACTGTGTGGGTCAAGATTTATCCAATCTATCTCTTTATGATTAAAATCTCCCATAATCAAAGTCCTACATTTTTTCTCCCGTGCCATGTTAACAACTGAGTTTATGACTTCAATAGTACCTATATGACTTTGCTCATAAACTTCAAGCCTATTCTGGTTACTTGGTGGGTTATATACAACAGTTATTATAATGCTCTCTGACCCAGTATTTATGCGAGCAACAAGAAATTCCTTGAACTCACTTTCTATAGCCAAGTTTATTTCTTCAACTTGATTCTTTCACTTATGAGCAGTGCTATCCCTCCACCAGTCCTCTCAGATCTTTCAACCCTTAATATTCTTAAGCCCTTAGGAAAAACTGTGACACTGTTTATGTCCTCACTCAACTTAGTCTCTGTAACTGCTACTATATCTGCCTTACTGATATGAATCCCATATTTTAATTCTACTGCCTTACCAGCTAATCCATCAGTATTTGTGTATAAAAATCTTAATGAGGCCCCATCCCTGATCTTCTGTTCTTATCTTCTTTATCTCCCTTTTGTCTGGAAGAACTCTGAAATGAAAATTTTTCTTCTCTTCTTCATTTCTTTCCTCATTTAACCTTCTTGTCTCTTGCAACAAGTTTTTGATCTTTCCCATCTCTTCCTGTGTTCTGTATCATCTAATGAACACTTCATTGAGTTCTTGAAGGTCTTTTAGCCTTTTTTTTCTCAACAATATTTTCCTACATGTTTCCCCTCTCTCAAAGGTTACTTTTGTTGGTCTCGGCTTTCCTTCCCTCGAATATTTACCTAGTTGGTGTATGCTTACAATATCCTCAGGACCACAGACTATTCCAAGCTTTCTTATCAGGTCTACAACCCTAACTTTATTTTCTTCAAGTCTCCCCTGCCATGTTGGCTCTTGGGATTCGCTTATGCCTGAGATTACCACTGTCTTCTCTCTATCAAGTGCCTTTTGATCAGTGGATTTGCCCTTTCCATCACAACATCTTTCATTTTTTCGATTACTGTCTCTTTATAGTCAACTGTTTGGATGTTTTCCAGTGCCACCACCTTTACAGCCTCTTTTACTGCCACATTCCCCTTTAGTGCATCAGCAAAGGAAGTTTTCATGGCATCATTTTCCATATTCAGCTCCTGGAACTCTTTTCTAAACTGTTCAATGTTTTCCTTAATCTGGACATTCCAAGTAGCAATCTCGTCTCTCTCAGAAGAGAGCAGTGAACTAACATCTAATTCCTTTAGGTTGTCATTCAGCTGTTTGTTTTTATCTTCTTGTTGAGAAATTCTAGTTTCTACTTCACCTTTTCCCCTTCCAGCTTCTTTACTCTTTTTTCTAGTTCCTTTCTCTCCTGCCCTTGTGCTTTATTTGCTTCCTCCAAAGATCTTATTTCCTCTCTGAGTGTTTCATTCTCTTTCATTTATCCATCCATATTCCGAATTTTTTCATATCAAGGCTTATAACCATTTCCTCTAGATCTTTGATTTTCTGTTTTAGTCTCCTAATAGCTACCCCTCCTCCCGACCCATGGGTGGGAGAGGTTTGGGACAGAGATGGCCTCATTTTTATGTTCTCCCTCTCACAGAATATAGAAAGAAGAAGAGAAAGAGAAAAAAAGAGAGAAAAACTTTTATTTAAGCTTCACACAGAATTTTTATATCTCCATATAAGTGCTATTTAGTGACTCAATTTATCTCTTTTCTGGTAACACACATCTTAACTTAAAAACTTGACCATGGTAATTTAAGGATAAAAAGAAAAAGAAAAAAAAATGCAACAAAACAAAAATCAAACCTGAAGGAAAATGCGAATTTGTGTCTGAGGAGGCACCCACCTGTTTCTGCTATATATTCTTCCTAACTGATAAACTCACTTGCTAACCAAGATATGTTTTCACAGGATTAGACTTTACATTTAACTCAATATATATATATATATATATATATATATATATATATATATATATATATATATATATATATATATATATATATATATATATATATATATATATATATATATATATATATATATATATATATATATATATATATATATATATATATATATATATATATATATATATATATATATATATATATATATATATATATATATATATATATATATATATATATATATATATATATATATATATATATATATATATATATATATATATATATATATATATATATATATATATATATATATATATATATATATATATATATATATATATATATATATATATATATATATATATATATATATACAAAATAAAAAAAATAGTAAAAGAGAAAGCTAAAAGAAAAAAAAATGAAGAAAATAAGACAGCTGTATTACTTGGTAATTTAACTCAGTACTGTTGACAGGTGTATTTTTGGTATTTATTTAATTATTCAATTATTTCGTGTTTCAAACTAGTTATCAAATTAATATAAATGGGAAGGATACTGATTTTAACAATATATGGAACCACATGATCAGGTGAACGGCTTAATAGCTCTCCCCAATTTACACAAAAAATTAGGTAATGTGATGTGATGGCTTCACCTCTGGCAACTCTTCTAAGTTTCCTTCAAGGCAGAGCAGGGCAGCTTCTTTCTCTCTCCCCTCACGAAAATGTTCTCAATTTTTTCCTTTAATATTTGGACAGTCTCGTCATACAACAAATATAAGATTTTTACTCACAATACTCTGCAGGATTTGTGTGT
>JAXCGZ010017400.1:67500-71317 GCA_037179515.1 Halocaridina rubra | reverse complement strand
TGATAATTTGATATAACTACCACTTGAGAGACACCACTACTATGTACTGGTACACAGAAAGTGTATAAGCCTCTTTGTTAAGTCGAGCTCAAAATATTTCCAGTGTAGGAGTGCATATAAGTGCAAATACTAAGCCACCACTGGGTGTCTCCTATATCTGTATAAGAACCGTCAAACAACGGAGATACGCGTTACTTGCATTTATTATCAAAAGCTAAGTGAACATCATTGAGGTAAATATATACAATTTGGATCAGTTGGAAGAGAGGTTACATCCGGAGATAAATTCTTTCGTATTAACCAAAGGTCATCATCAGTTGAGTGGCTAAGTGGCGTTTAGGCTCGTCTTCTTCGTGGCTTAACCAAAGAAGAACCAACCGAATGTGATGGTGAGACCTGTGGGCAACGTGAGCGTGGTAGTGTAGCACACAGGAATGAAGCAGAGAAGGACACAACGTGTGAAGGTAATACTGATTTGACGACGTTCTTCGGTATCCTCAGTCTCCTGCCCTGGTTTCTTCACAAGCTTGTACACAGGCAAATCACCGCAGAAGTTAGCCAAGGTCGAACCTACTTCCTCTTCGGCATTATCCAGAGGAATGGCCATAACCTTCACGTCGTTTTCGGTCTTCATGACATTGTTTCTTTGGGAGTTCATGTAACTGACTTGTTCCTCGAAGGTCCTGACAAGACGGCGGAGGTAGCAAGCTTCTTGAGACTCCACTCTGGATGCCGCAAAGCCCTGTCGAAAGATAAAAAAAAAGCAAGAAATCCAATTATATTAGTGTAATATCCATAATTTGTATAATAATATTACTAATATTGAAGTTTTGCCATTAAGCTTATAGTGCACTTTGGCATATTTGTATATAATGTTTAAAGTCGTAGTTTAAAGATGATGCTGTTGCAGACAGTTTTATCAAGGTTGCTAATAACAGTCTTGTTACAGTCTTATTAGTACAGTACCAGACTAAAATATCACTAGGTTTTGCAGTTAATGATAGGTAGATATTTGCATGAACGTATATACGGAATTGAAATATATTTTGTCATTATTTCTATCCTTGTATGTTTGTATTAGTAGATTTTCTGTTTTAGTTTAGTGAAGAATACCGCAACTAGTAGCAGCAATAAAGATTCATTTTTTTTATAAAGGTTTTAAGAGAAGTTTTCAATATTTTTAAGCAATATTGGTATTACTGGCAACAAAGCAGTAATGTGAAGGGATATAATGTAGTAAACCTACTCAATTCTTGCAAATCCCTGGCAAATCTTTTTTTTTTTAAAGATTAGATTCCGGCTATATATTGTTAGCCGTTTCAAGACTAGCTGCTCAAGACCCTTAACTACTAAAACAATCAAGCATTTCAGGGGAATTGAGCCATATCAATTCGGTCTTGGTCACAAGCCAAAATAGACATAGCTAGTGTCAGGAGAGGCATTTGACAATAAAACATTGAACCAAAACCAATAACGGTAGAAATTTGTGATACCAAATCCATTTGTAGATCTTAGGCCCCTAGACAAGCAGATGCCTGGAAGGTATAAAGACTTCATGGGAGGTGGGTCTTACCGCTGTGTAGTCCTCAAGGGTCTCCACTTTTTCGAAGTCGGCGGATTCTGCGATGGAATAGTATATGGTGTTGGCCTCATCATTGGTTTCAGCAGTCATTGAGCTGATCTCGCCATCCTCCTGGGCTTTGTAACTCAAGCTGAAGCTCTGACGGTGGAAAAATGTATAAATAATTACATTATTATAGAAATAAAATAGATCTATATGTAAATGAAGAAATATATATATATATATATATATATATATATATATATATATATATATATATATATATATATATATATATATATATATATATATATATATATACTGTATATATATACATATAAGTAAACTTACTAAGAAGTAAATGAATATTGAATAAATACTCAAATGCATATCAGCAATTGAATGAATGAATTTAGCGATTACTATACAAAGAGTAAAATTATATAGAAATATAAATATTTGACTAAGCAAAAAATAAATACATGTAAATAATTGAAAAATAATAATATAATAGGTAAGTGATTAGTACATGAATAAATGCATGCATATATATACATGGCCTCATTCCCCTTTGCAAGGGGGGTGGCCGAGCCAAAAAACACGCATTCACCACGATCCACACATACCTCAACTACCCCACTTACCTGCTTGGGGATAAAGGGTTGCCACATTTCCCTCTCATTCACCTTGCTTGGGACACCCACAAGGTAGGCAGGCAAGAATATTCTACAATGAGTACCGACAGCCGCAGCTGGTTTACCCCCACTGCTTCATCACATGGCACTCACCTCACACCCGTTCATCACAATGCACTGACTTCTCGCACGTGCGAGAAATCCCTTTAGCCCGTGTCACCTATACACAATCTTCATCCACTCATTCCTGTCTCTTGCATGCTCTCTTCCCTGCTCCACTGACATCCCACGTTTATTCAATGCCCTTTTCACGCCATCTATCAATCTCATTCTAGATCTTGCTCTTGGCCTAACTCAAATCACTTCTGCACTCCACACTTTTCGCTATTCTATCATCACTCATCCTTTCCATGTGCCAAAACCAACTCAGTACTCTCTGATCTAACCCATCCGACAGCTTCCTTTCGACTCCCGTTCTTTGCCTGACATCCTCATTTCTTACTCTATCTATTCTAGATACACCCATCATACTTCTCAAATACCTCATCTCCATTATAGTCAAGTTGTTTTTCCATCCTCTCTTTCATTCCAAGTCTCTTAACAGTACAATGCTGTTCGCACAATCACACTTTCATATTTCCTTCTCTTTGTATTCATTCCAAAATACATATTTCTCATTACACGTTTCAACCCACCTAGACATTTACTTGCTTCCTTCACTCTATGAATTACCTCCGCCTCCACTCGTCCATTCCTTGATACATTCAACCCCAGATACTTAAAACTCTCAACTTCTTCAAGCAACTCCCCTGTCACTCCTACATTAAATCTGCGAACATTAAGACTCCTTGTGTATCTCATGACTTTGCTTTTCCCAATATTCACCGGCAACTTCCTACTTTCACACACACTAACAAACTCAGTCACCAAATGATTTAGTTCATTCTCAGTGTCAGTCACTTGTACAGGATTATCCGCAAATA
Source organism: Halocaridina rubra (assembly GCA_037179515.1). Lineage (NCBI taxonomy): Eukaryota > Metazoa > Arthropoda > Malacostraca > Decapoda > Atyidae > Halocaridina > Halocaridina rubra. The sequence continues at coordinate 68,138 of JAXCGZ010017400.1, read as the reverse complement.
GCAATTGATTCAATTTCCAACCCTTCCACACTCTCCCTCCAGTTTCCATCCTTTGTCTAATATTCTTTCATTTACTTCCATCTATATATGCATTAAACAATCATGGCGACATTACACAGCCTTGATATATCCCTGAATTCACCTTAAACCAATTACTCATATCATTCCTGACTTCCTCGCATGCTCTACTATTCAAGTAAGTAAGTAAAGCACGAGGGATAGGTGGGTGTAATGTTGAATGCTTGTCAAAAGACATTAGTAGAACGGATGGCTAGGTTGTTGAATATATGTTTAAGGAAAGGGAGGGTCTCAGTTGATTGGAGGAGTGCATGTATAGTTCCATTTTATTAAAAAAAAAGGAGATAAGTATGAGTGTAGTAGTTTTAGGGAAATTAGTTTGTTGAGTGTAGGTGGTAAGGTATATGGAAGAGTGTTATTCAGAGAAAGAGGAATGGTACTGAGAGATTGACTGGGGAAGAACAGTGTGGGTTTAGGAGATGAATGGATGTGTGGATAAGGTGTTTGTAATAAGACAGGTGTGTGAGAAGTTCTCGAAGAGAGGCAGGGATACTTTTTGGGCTTTTATGGACTTAGAGGAAGAGTATGACAGGTTTGATAGAGAGGTGTTTATGGAGTGT
>JAXCGZ010017400.1:52500-65000 GCA_037179515.1 Halocaridina rubra | reverse complement strand
AGCAAAGGAAATTTACAGGGTAGAATTGTCAGCAAAGGCTTGGAGTAGAGAAGAATATGGGGAAAGAAACTAATTATTGATGAAGAGAAGAAACAGAGTAGGAGAAAGAACAGAACCTTATGGAATGCCACTGGTAACTGGAAATGAGCTAGACTAGTAGGTTCGACAGGGCATCATCCGCCTGTTGAAATACTACGACTGAAGGTATTACTGATTCAACTAGGATTGGTTAGACAGCTCCGGGTTGAGTCTTCTTTCAGGTACAGTTTTTTCCTTATGCCTACATTTACACCGAATATACTGGCGTAGTTGTTACACATCTCTTGCTATGCCATTGCATTTGACAAGTCAGAGCACTCCCCATATCTGATTCTTTTTGCCCTCTTTTTCCTTATTTTTGCTATATTTATGGAAAGGCCACAGATTATGGCCCCCAGTACCCGGCTTAGAGGGCTGTTAAGAATATCTGGGGATCTTGTTGACTCCACTACTGGCTTGAGGGTACACAGCTGGTGGTAGTAATGGTTCTGCTCTTAACCTTGCACCTCCTGATAGATCTGCTTCTTACATTCTTCACTTTTTTTTTAATAAGTTTCGTGGTTAGAACTCCAATCTTTCGTATGTGTAACAGCACTAGGGTACTTTCCTCCTTAACTTCCTCCTTTTCTCTGAAACCCAGTTGTCTTGCCATGCTTCCACTGACCCATTTCCTATCTCTCACTATAACCTGTATTCTCGTTTTCAATCCAAAGGTGGGGTCTGTGCCTACTCTATATTCCTTTGCTTCTGTTAATGTTCTCCAAACTCCATTGGTTTTGTGTATTTCTCCACTTGCCATGAGTCCTTGCTATCTTCTCACCCACATGCCAAAGTTTTCCATATTGGAGAATCAATGTACACTACAGTGAGTAGCTTAATTCATCTCACACTGATGTGGGAGGAAGTGAGGCCCTTGTTTTCTCTATTACTCACGATCTGGAGCAAATCATCAAATAGCCTACTCATGTTCCAGATCGACACGAACATGCAGTCAACAATCTTGACTTATTTCTTACTTTAACCCCTCACACTATTCATAATCTGTGCTTTCCGCTTTTGATAAACCTAACCACTCTGTTATCTCAATCTATTCCATTTTTGCTCCCCCTCCATCAATTCCTCCTACTCAGAACTGCCTTGGCACTTTGAACATACCCACCGTAAAGATTTGCATAACTTCCTCTTTGACTTACCATGGGATGACTACTAATTTCGGTCCTGCAACCCTGATCATGTAGCCCTAGAAGTTGTCGAGATCACAATCTCGGGAATGGAGGCATACATCCCCTCCTCTGTAGAAACTTTCTCTCCCCCTAATGCTTGGTTTGACCGTGTCTGCTCCATGGGTATTCAGGCCAGTAATTGAGCACACCAGTCGTACCAACCTCTCCTTCTGATTTTACTCACTCTTCTTTTACTGTAGCTAGGAATCACTGTACTGCTCAGATTCCAATATCTAAGGCTTCCTTTAAAAGTGGGAAAGTTGATGACTTTAACTCCTCTCCCACTGATAAATGTTTCTGGTCCTTAGACAAAAATCTCACCAAAAACTTCCGTAAGTCAAGCTTGCCCCTCTCAATCATTCTGATGGTTCTATAGCTTGCTCTCCCAGTGACAAGGAAGCTCTTTTTGGCTCTATTTTTGTTACCAACTCCTCCATAAGCAAATCCAGTGCACCTGTCCCTCAATCTTTACCACTCTCTAACCCTATGCCCTCCAGTATCCTTTTTTCACACTAAGTTCACAAGGTTCTTCGCTCTCTAAAGACGAACAAGGCATCTGGTCCCGATGGTATCCCTGCAAGGTTCCTAAAGAAGTTTGCAGATGAACTGGCTCCCGTGCTTTGCCGTCTTGCTTGCCTCATTCTCTCAAACAGAATCTATCCTTCATCTTGGAAGCATGCTCTAGTGCAACCTGTTCCTAAGAAGGGCAACTGCTGTATTCACTCAAATTATTGACCTATTGCTCTAACCTCCTCTATCACAAATGTTTTCGAAACTTTGATCAATGCTCAATTTTTTAAACGTCTTGAATCTAACTCATATATCTCCAACCACCAGTACGCTTCTGCAAGGCAAGATCCACTGGTGACCTCCTGTCCTATCGTACTTATGTATGGTCATATCTGAGGAACTATGGGGAATCCTTCGTCGTCGCCCTTGATATATCTAAGGCTCTTGACAGAGTCTGGCACAAGGCTCTGTTAGCCTATGGCTTTACCCCTTCTCTCTGGTCCCTGATTTCCAGTTTTCTTTCTGACCATTTTATATCTGTAGATGTTGACAGTCCAACATCTAACCCATTCCCTGTTACCAGACGTGTTCCACAGGGCTCAGATCTTTCACCTACACTGTTCCTTCTCTTCATCAATGATTTTCTTCAGTTCCCATCTCCCTCTTCTTCACGCCTTGCCGACGATTCTAACCTTCCTTTTTCCTCTGCTTTTTCTTCACAACCTTCATCTGCAACTCGAAATCAGTCTCATATCACTCTTAACTCTACTCTCAACTCCAATTTGCAGAGGGTATCTGAGTGGGGCACCTAAATTATAGTTAAGTTTAATGCCTTCAAGACACTATTTCTGGCTATCTCTTTATCATCTTCTCCTTCTGCTATAGTCTTCGAGACTAATTAAATTTATCATCATAATTCTATCAACATATTGGGAATCCAAATAAACTCTAACTTGTCTTGGAGGAATCACATAATCCAAATTTCTAAATCTTCATTGATAAAATTTGGAGTCCTGTTTCGTTTTCATCTTTACTTTAACTTTTATAGTTACTTAATATCTATAAAGGTCATATCCGTCCCTTCTTAGAATATTGCTTGCACATCTGGGGTGCTTCTTCTTATACTTATCTCCTTGACTGGGTTAAATCTAAGGCAGCCAGACTCATTTATGACCCTTCTCTTACTTCTAATCGGGATTCTCTTTCTCTTCGCCATAAAGTATCACCCCTTTCTCTTTGCTATCGGTACTACTTCCATTGCTGCTCTGATGGGTTGGTGAGTTGCATCCCTCCCCCACTGCCAAGGTTCGAATAACACTCGCCAAACGGCCTCGTCTCACAGGTACTGCGTGGAGATTTGTAACTTGTGGATTAGTCATTGCAGCGATTGCTTCTTCCCATCTACATCCAGACTCTGGAACTCTCTTCATCCTTTTGTCTTTCCTAAGTCTTATAACCTATCTTCCTTCAAAAACCGGATCTATCGTCATATCAAGGCCTACTCCTGCCACATCTCTAGGTCCTTAGTACTTTGACTATTCTTTCAGTCTGTCCTTTTCATTTGTGTATCATTACCACGTCTTTCATTTCCTTCATATTGATGTTTTCTTCGTGCCCGGGCCTTTATTGATGAGGGTAGTTATTTTGCCTGCCCCGATGTCACACTCATAAGAAATAAGACGTTGCATTGTCAAGAACCACATACAGATATAAAACGGTGAGAAAGAAAGCCTTAAATCAGATAACAGAGAAGAGAGTAAAACAATGAGTAGAAAATTTGGCTAATAGAGCCTTGTCCCACCTTCTGCTAATAGGCTTTGAGTTATCAAAGGCGACGAAAAAGAAGTTTCCATAGTACTTCAGAGAAGATGACAATACTTGAGTGAGATATGACAGGAGTTCACCAGTGGATCTTACCTAGGCGAAGCAATACTTGTGACCATAAATAAGCGAGTTAGATTCACTATGCTTTAGAGAGTGAGAATTTAGTGAAGTTTCGAATACTTTAGCGATAGCGGAGGTTAGGGCAAATAGTCGGTAACTGGAAGGAATAGAATGATCACCCTTTTTAGGAACTGTCTGAAACATTGTTTACTGCCAAAATGAAAGATAGATAATGGCTGAGAAAATGAGGTGAAAGAGAAGGTGGTACATAACTTTTTGCTATGGTGGTCTAAAAAACAGCTTGTAATAGAGTATAGAAAAATACATTATTATAGTATTATTATTGTAAGTATGATATAAATGACTAGAGCAGCAACTCGTAGAGAACACTGTCAAACTCAGGGCTGATAAATTTTCATACCGTTTAGTTCATTCAAGAAAATCAATCTCATTGTCCCTCATCAGGTTTTCCGATGACGTTTATTCATTCTGGAGTCTTTTTTTTTTTTTTGAACACCTTAGCCAAAAGTGGTGTGGACGTTCTTGTAATACCTTCTTCCAGTAGTAAATTATTCAATGTTCACTTCAGCCCAGTTTGTTGGGGATCCACTTTTGGGCAATTAAGGTAGTTCCAGTTGCCATGGCCTCACGGTAGGGATATTCCAGGGTTCGCTCAACAATGCAAGGTTTTTCAGTGTTTCCACCTCTGAGAGCCATAACAATAAGCCAATCAGCAAACTATATTAGGAAAACAATGAAGTAGAAAGTTCTAATATGACAAAATGTACAATATATGAAATTCTACATATTCCCCTAGAATTTGGTTATGTACCACCCTGTGTGCGTATATATATAAATATGTATATATATATATATATATATATATATATATATATATATATATATGTATATATATATATATATATATATATATATATATATATATATATATATATATATATATATATATATATATATATATATATATATATATACATATATATATATATATATATATATATATATATATATATATATATATATATATATATATATATATATATATATATATATATATATATATATATATATATACATATATATATATATATATATATATATATATATATATATATATATATATATATATATATATATATATATATATACATATATATATATATATATATATATATATATATATATATATATATATATATATATATATATATATATATATATATGTGCATATAATAATATGTATATATATATATATATATATATATATATATATATATATATATATATATATATATATATATATATATATATATATATATATATATATATATATATATATATATATATATATATATATATATATATATATATATATATATATATATATATATATATATATATATATATATATATATATATATATATATATATATATATATATATATATATATATATATATTTATATATATATATATTTATATATATATATATATATATATATATATATATATATATATATATATATATATATATATATATATATATATATATATATATATATATATATATATATACATATATATATATATATATATATATATATATATATATATATATATATATATATATACATATATATATATATATATATATATATATATATATATATATATATATATATATATATATATATATATGTTTACTTATTTTAGGCGAACAGCATCAGGACAAGCCCATACACTCTTACTAATATGTCAGGGCAAATTGTGCATTTGTACCCACAAATGGTCTGTCATACCTACCTTTGTACTCATTAGTCCAATTAATTTGGCTAGAGGTAACAAGAATACCACTGTCCTTTCAACAACCATTTCTATTTTCCCTTCAGAGTTATAGAATACGGTATTCTTTACCCACAAGAGGTATAATTAGATTAGCCATTTTCTATAAAAGGTAACACTTTGATTATTCTACTTTCCAAAAGATTATAACCATTAAGCTAAATCGTAAATGACATGAATTATAATTATATTTTGATTTTTACACTGTTCTAAAGGGAAAGAGTTGCAATGAAATTTCTTCCCAAATAATTAGTGCTTCCGTTTTACCATTAATCATGCATGGTTAATAATTATCTTTGTACTCAGTTCCAAATTCTACTCGTGCTAATCCCTATCATAAAGGGTAAGCATTAGTGTTATTCGTTTATCCTAGGAGAAGTACCTCTATTTACCATTTGTCATAGGGGATAAGACATGCTTATGCATTCCAAAAAAAATTAATCCATACTCTTAATTGAAAGGGGTAAAAATTATCATTTTGAGTCATCGCAGAAGGTTATTGCTTTAGACGTGTAAGTATACCTTCTGGTAAGACCCAAAAATTTTATTAACCCCAAAGTTTCTATGTTCACTAATCCTTTTCCAGGTACAATCATTTCCACCATTATGACTTTAAAGGAGCAGAAAGGTATTTTTGCCTGTTAAGAACTATGCTAAGGTATTACTGCTGGAATAAAGATTAAAATACACTATCTGGTAAGGTTACAAATGATCATTTAACTTTCCAAAAGCATTAGATCTCTCAATATACTAAGCTTAGGTAAGGTTACATTCATCCTTATATATCTCGGAAGTGGCAAAAAGATATTGTTACTTATTAATGGTTGTGAAAACGTATTTGACTGATTTAAAGATATAATGCACAATAAGGCTACAATTATTCCTTTGTATGACCATCACTATATCTTCTTGAAGATACAAAGAGATGTTTTGCTAACTATGTAAAAGTACACTTCCTTGCAAAATTTATAAATCAGCAACTCACATTAATATTTGAAATGCTCTTCATCTCTTCCATTATTCTATGGAATATGACAATGTATAGCCTAATTCGCCACACCTGGTTTAGAACTTTAAGAGACGAGTTAAATTATCTTTCTACATCATATATGTTATTTCTGCAGGCACTCGTTTTCATGTGCACGTTTTTATTTTTGATAATATCACACAAGAAGGTAACGGATATCAAATATAATTGCTCAATCAATTTATTAATTATTCATACTAAGAGAACATCATCGAGATAAATAACTAACAAAGTTTCATAAGGCTATATTAGTGAATAAGAAAATTCGTCATAGGCAGAGACATATTTTGGATGCAAGGAAAGATTTAACCAAAGAAGAACCAGCCAAAGGTGACTGTTAATCCAGTGGGAAGTGTGAGTGTTGTAGTGTAGCAAACAGGAATAAAGAGCAACAACACACATCTTGTGAAATTTATATTTATCTGGCGTTTTTCTACATTGTCAACTTGTCTCTCTTCTTTCTCTGGTTTCATCAATTTGTAGACTGACAAGTCACCACAGAAGTTGGTCAGCTCGGATCCAATTTCCTCTTCTGGGTTTTCGCAAGGAACTGCAGCAACCTTGGCTTCAGCTTCGGCTTTGACAGCAGGTCGGTTGTTGTTCGCTACCAGGTAGTCTACCGTGGCGCTGTAGGACTTCACCAGGCGACGGACGTAGCAAGCTTCCTGGGACGCTACGCGTGAGGCTGCCAAACCCTGCAAGAAGAGAGAATGCAATGATTGCTGTTCACGGCTTTCTTATTTCTTGAAGTATTTAATGAAATAAATCTTATAACTGAAAGAGTCAATTGAGATTTGCTCTGCTCTGTTCATATGATATTCCTTACCACATTGTAATCCTCCAAAGTTTTAACATCTTCATAATCGGAGGATTCTGTTACGTGGTAGTAGATGGTACTGGTTTCGCCGTTGGCCTGTACTGACATGCAAGTATCACCAATCTCCTCACTGCCTTTGAAACATAGGCTGAAATCCTGAGAACAAGACGAAATAGGGTCATTATAAAGTAGTTTTTCATGCCATATAATATCTGAGGACTTTTTCTATGTTAATTGGAAATATAAAAATAATGGCAGAAGCAATGAGCTTAAGCTAAGATCTTGAGATTATCATTTCCCCTTTTTTTAATTATCTTTTTGCTTATTGTATATTATATATTTCATAGAAAATTCAGATTATTTTTGTCATAGTACCTGTTTCTCAGAGAGAGCAAGACCCACAAGGGAGGTGATGAGCAGAATCCGAAGCATTTTTATTCTCGTCTTGCTTCATTTTGAAATGGAAGGAAAATTAGTTATCACCGTACAACGCTCCAATGATGAAAATATTTCATAAAAACCATCATATATTCTCAAATCTCAGTATTTATTGGACTATGAACAACTTTAAAATTTTAGAGTAGTTTTTGTTATATATTAAATGCTCAAGTAGGAAACTGGGTTGTATTAACATTAACTACTTACCTGACCACTCTGTTGTTGCCTACAGACTCCTATGGTTACTACACAAGTTCCATTTATGCCATCTATGGGTGGCCTTTTACGCTGACATCATCCCATATGTGCAGCATGACTCAGATAAATCTGTCCATAAAACAAATACGAATCTTTAAGTCGGAATATGTAGGGTGCTGGATATGTGGAACAACGGTGTGTGATAAGATAAATGTCAGCAGAATTTATTTTTATTAATTTCGTAAGAGGAACATTAAGGGAAAGGAAGAGGGGAATCTTTATGTTATTGTAAAACTATAAAGTTTTAAAACTCACAAGGAAGATTTTGGAAAGCCATTGTAGAAGCGTCCTGTAGGGCTCTCTTGGAATAAAAAGATAAAATTTTGATTGACAAATTACATTCTCCTGCTTTGAGTAAATGCAAAACATTACGAATAATCAAATACTGTATTTAGAGTGAGACTAAAGGAATACATTAGGCGTGGAGCTATATTCAAGATCTTCAGAGTAACGAAAAAAAAAGTGTTTAGTGAAACACTGAAAGAACTTTTCCCAGCAATTCTCGAGCCTGCATTCAAGAATAACATAAAGGTCATTTCATCACTGCTTTTCAAAGACCAAATCTACAAGTTACGAGATCGAAAAATTTTCCCTTAAATCCTTACCACAATCTGAGTGAGAATAAACTGTAATGATAAAACTGAAGTAATAACCCCAACTTGAATCTTCCTTGGAAACAAGGAATACTGAAAAAGGCTTTGCAGTAGAGGATATAGCATTAAATATGACACTTAAAGCAATAAGTATAAAAATCGTACAAGTCCCTTACACTGACCTATAATAGAGTGATTCAGTAAATGTAATCGCTAACACTTGCACAGAATCGTCTCTTTAATAGGTATGGATAAAGAAGAACAGTTTGAAACAAGTATAGAAAAGCAATCGAGAAGACGACTATATACAAAGGCAAAGAAAAAATAGTTTGTGTAGAAAAGAATTCATACATCACTTTCTCTAGAAGCATTACACATTATAGTAAGTTTAGACTAACAAACTTGTACATGCAGATCTGCCCTCTCCTTTAGATCATTTTTAGAAATAATTTTTGACTACTAACCAGTATTTACTTAAAGCTTATTTTAGTCATCATAGGTCTATTGAAGATAGCTGTAAGAACATTCTTGAAACGCGTTGGCTAGAAAAGGAAACAAATTCCATTTGATAAAATTAGCATATGCTTGGTTTTCACTTTAGACACCTCCTAGTTTTTAAGTGTTTAAAGTAAATAGATTTTAAATCTCCGTTTCCATTTGCTTGCCATAGCCCAGCAGGAAAGGATTTTTATTTTCTTTTTACGGTAGTAATGTTCTCGTGAGCCATCGTAGTAATGTGGGAATACTGCCATCAATCTCTACAGTATAAAGAGAAATGAAAAAAAAGGAAGCAAGAGATAAAAGGGCAATCGTTACAAGAGCATTTGAGCATTAAATTGAAACTTATTAAATAACAGTTTGACTGCCCGCGAATTATAGCTATGGTCTTCACGTTATTTATATTTATTGTATACGAATGAGTGAAGATATGGAAGCATGTCATATCTTGTCCTGTTTCTCTAAGTTATTTCTTTGCTTTGAGTTCATAGATATCGTCACAAATGTACCAAATTCGTATGAGACTTCAATGCTTTAAAATAGGGATGTGTAGAAGAAAAACTGAAATTTGATGAGTGGTCAGTATTTTATTCTGAAAAGGCTATTTTTTTTTTTTGCATTAACCAAATCATATTTAAGATAAATTTTGAATACAGTGTTAATTACTACTGGCATAAGACTTCAGAAAAGCATTTATTACTTAAATATGTGAATATGGGACCTGCTGAATCAGCAATTTTACAGGGTATAAAACTGGCTGAGGGACTGCATCTGGGCAGCAGTTGGAAGGCCGACCTACAAGTAAAGTATTGCACTCTCTTTAGTTTCAAAATATTTTATCCAGAATTTACTGAGTGGCATTAGAATATATCCAGAGTTGATTGAGGAGTAATAAAAAGAGCCTAGAATTGTTTTAGTAATATTGAAAAATATTTATAGTTTTTTAAGTGGTACTAGAAATATCCAGAGCTTTTGAGTAATTAAGAATATCTCTTTTAGAGATCATTTATTTATTTTTTTAGGATATTTTATTTGAGTTACTTATTTAGCTTCACAAATGTTTTATTCAGAATTCTTTAAGTATTTTTTAAATTATTTTTACAAGACTACTTGCAATAGATCTTAAAATATTGTATCAGAGTGACTTAAAAATCTTTAGAAACCTCTAGATCATCCCTCTTTATCTCATGCTTCAGCAGCTTTGTTTTTCTCAAACGACATATCGTAGTTTAGTTGAAGCCCAATTGTCTAGGCGTAATCCTGATAGCTTTCTTGTCACTATTCCTGATTTCATATTATATATTAGCATCAGCTTGATAGTAGTCCTTATTTTAGCCAGTGCTATCTAAACATTAACTCGCTAGTGATCTTTATGAAAGCCACTTATCACAAGAGTTCTCATAGAAACGTATCATAAACAAATAGAGGAGAAACACAATGCTAATACCATGCTGACCTAAGATTGAACTGAATCAGCAAGTGAGCGCATTAATATTATTTATGTTTCCTCTAGAATGCTGAAGACCGTGACTCTTGTTTTGCTGGTGGCGTTCAGTGCCTCTCGACCCAACAGTTGGGAAGAGGAATTGGGACTCTTCCCCATCGAAGAAGCTTCTCCTGCAGTCAGAGCTGTAGCCAACCCCAAGACCCCTAACCAGATTTTGGATGCCATCGTGGAGAGGGGATTGGGATATGTGAAGTAAGTTAAGACAACTCCCTCTCAGAAGATCATTATTTACTCATATTTTATGCCTTGATATGCCTATGTTTAAAAAAAACGAAAATAAATATATCACTATGTCTCTGTTGAAAGAGTTTTTATTCTGATTATTGAATAACTTTAATTATCTAGTAATATTTTCTCAGTCTTATTATATCTAAATTACATTGTCTACTGTAGAGAATTTCTGATTATGATTTATTAGATATATGTTTCATTACAGGAACGGAAATCTTCAATGTGCAGATATATCTCCGTCTTTCTTTACTCTTGCAATAGCAATTCCCTTAATTTATGATCATTATTACCAGTCAGCAATATTATATTTTAGTAGTAATCGATATTTGTCTCAACTAGACTCAGATAAGCACGTCTCAGTCACAAAGTAATAAGTGTTTGTATATCCAAGTTCTAAATATTAATTTCTTTCGTACCTCATACATTTCCTCCTTTTTCTCATCTTTGAATGTGAGAGCTAACTAGATATGAAACCAGATTTGTGCAGGAATTAAAACTTTATTTCACTTATTGTTCTCAAGGTCTCTGGGATGGGATGTGTCCAAGAATGTCCAGGATGGAGAGTCATCTCTTCCTCTTCAGGTTAACAGCGATGGAAGTAACTCTGAGAAATTCTCTATCACTTCAGCCTCCATTACTGGTCTTGGTTCCCTCACCAGGTCAAAATCAGCCTCTTTCAACGCTGACAAGGTATATGTTCAGTGACCTTACACTAGCTCTCATTTTGTGATATTTCTTGAAATTTGGCACATAAATGGCTAATATCATTCAGCATTGATAATTTTGTATATTACCTAGTTTTAAATAATTTTGCTGACATGTTTACCTTATATACACCAGAGTGTCCTGAAAGGAACTGTGATGGTTGAGAAAGTCAGAGTCCTGGCTGACTATACTGCCAATTTCGCTGGCACTGGTGAGGCTCCCGCTAACACTGTGAGTGGACAGGTCACAGAGCGCGTGGACAAGCTCTTCGCTGACATCGAAGTCAACCTTCTGAACCTTGTTCCTCAGAGCATCAAGAGTTACAATGTTCGTTCCGGACATGATGCGCTGGAGAAGGCCACTAATTTAGCTGGAAATGACTACGAGAAGATCGACAGAGCTGGTTTCCGAAAGGCCCTTAGGGAAATCCTAAGCAATACCATGGCTACCAACATGAAGGTACAGATTAACAAGGGTATCCAAGACATGAAAGCTGCAGGTACCACGACTGGCTAAACGTGTTACAAGACCACAAATAACAAAAACTTATGACGACCGGAGGACCATTTTGATTTCTGAGCATCATTCATAATTTGCTAAAGCTAAGAGAACGGAGAGGTAAATAAATATTGCAGCATATACAACGAGTTTTATTATCAACAACTCTTTTTTTTATTTTTTTTCTCAATATATCTCTGTCATGCTCTAAAGAATTTAAATAATGTTTTTTTGTTGAACTTAAAGTTTTTATGTGAAAAAGCGAGGTACTAACTATGAAATATATTATCATAATATATGATCAAACACTTTACAGTTCTAAGACACTTCTCTATAATAATAATAATAATAATAATAATAATAATAATAATAATAATAATAATAATAATAATAATAATAATATAATAATA
>JAXCGZ010017400.1:35000-40000 GCA_037179515.1 Halocaridina rubra | reverse complement strand
ATATAGGTCAAGCAGAGTACCAGTTCACGCAGAGTATTGTAAGAGACCTTTCCAAGAAGATTAACGTTAAGGGGATAGGGGGCATTGAGGTCTAGAGGAACTCTGTGGCTTCTAGAATAAACTAAGTGTTAATTGACATAGCATAGTTCTTCACCCACGATTGAGTCCTTGGTTCGATGTGTAGTATTATACTTCAGATTTGGACAGAGGTGTGCATACGTCATCGGTAGCGATTAGTGGAACACACCTCTTCGGCAGTTGAGGTAAATATATATGTCACTGGTGGCAGCTGAGTACGATCCCACACAGGAAGCATCATGAAGACGAGTTATATGCCAGTGAAATCTCGTGCGGTGAGAAGAAACTTGCATGATACAGAACATTGCAAAGTATCTTTGGAATCAACGTCAGCAGTCAGCGGCAATGCCAGCAGAGGTGACACTGAAGCCAATATCGAGTGTGATGCTGCCCCAAACAGAAAAGCGACTCACTCGAGACGAAGATTAGAGGATCAAGGAAGCACAGCGAGTTATACCTCACCCCCATATCCCTGTAGGGTTAGGCATCCTGCATTAAAAATTGTATCATAAACTTCAACTCTGCGGCAAAGCTCCTCAAAGAGTGATCACTAAGGATGAGAAACGCCGAATAAACAGACGAGTGGTCAAGTACTACAAGTTGGGAGAAAATCACAGCGCGATTCACGATTTACTTCACCATGCATGGGACTGTAAAAAAAACTCTACGGTACGGGCGACATCATTGGGGGTGAGACCAGAGAGCCCAGCAGGTGGAAAAACCCCCTCCCTCAATATCAGATGTAACCGACATCACACGGGCAACCTTCCAGCACAGCTAAGTTCTTGCAAATTTTACCTAGTGAGTAATAGGGTATAATTATTAGAAACTGAGGTCGGAGGACTCCGCCATTTTGCTTTGTTGGCACGCTCTGACTCAGCCACCCCCTTAGAAGGTGGAATATGGCATTAGTATAAAGATAGATAGTTTCTGTACCCACTAATGAACTAGATGGTTTGTACTAATAGCTACTGTAATTGATACCCTTGATATTCCTTAGAAGTAAAGAAGTAGTATAACAAATAATTGTGATTGAAGTCTTTAACTAGAAATTAAATGTTCGTTTCTTGTATTACCTAGATTAAGAATTGAACGGGCAAAGGTAATGATTGGGTTTGAGAAAGAAAAATCTAAGTGCTAATTTCCAGAGAGGAAGTAGAGTAATTTAAGTCACCGCTTGCCATCCGTGAGAGTGGCAGGTTTGCATGAATAAAATTAACGCCGTAGGGAATTTTTCGAGACCCCATACATGCAAAAATATTAGATCTTTTTTTTTCTCGATTTTTATGCTCTATCATAAGTTTATTGATAAATACACGGACATCGCCAGGCTCTTAACTCGACTTCGAAATGAGTGTAAATATCTCCCAGAGGACAGAATTTGAATCCTTTTTTAATTTTTTTGTCACGTGTGACGACGCGGTTGGCGGGGTTAGTACCCATGAGAGAGAACGCGGGAAAAGACTGACATATATGCTTCGCCTTTAGAGCGCTCGCCATTGTAACTGGAATTTGTAGCGATCATTTACCCCTAAAATGGATGGATTCGGTTTTACGTCACAAGCTCCCTTTTCTACTAAGGGCTAGGACGGATGCCTTCTTAAGAAGGACTTGTTTTGACGGACTGAGATTAGTAAGGGCATACACTCAGGGAGTGTATGCCCTTACTAATCTCAGTCCGTGAATGGTGCGCGAACCCTCGACCTGATCATTTACCCCTAAAATACGTGTATGTAAATCCAGTTAAGAATCAGAGACTTTTCCAAAGGTTATGAAGGCTATTACAGCTCGATATAACGGGATTGGAGCTCGTTTGGGTGTTTGAAACAGGTAAGAGTAGCAGAGTAACCAATGCTCAGAAAAGAGGGGTAAAAGTAGTACCTTCCCACGCCATCACACGGTCAAAGGGGGGTAGAGAAGGGGATCTAGGATCATTGACACAGACAGACAGGCTGCCAAATGAGTATATCAAGAAACCACCCACACACACACACACACACACCTTCAGAGTGATGGGGAGTAAGACGAGCTCAGTGATTGGGGGTGAATAGGGGGTCGTAGGCAGAGAGAACGGAATGTGAGCGGGGCGATCGGAAATGAGTGAGGGGAGTAGAGTGAGTGAGTGAGTGAGACTGACCTGAATGAAAGAGAGAGGGGGGGGGGGTGCTTGTGGGTGGAATCGAGAGATGCTCGAGGATAGTGATTGTTTTACAGTGGTGACTGTTAGTAAGTGAGTATTACTGTTTGTGGCTCTTCTTATCAGCATTTCATGACTTTTTCTTTTTGATATCTTTAACAACTAATAAAGTTACACACACAAACACACCCACCAATGTCTTGCAGTTGCTCTACAGATGCTCATTACATCCTAAGTATCTTAAAGGAACGATACGAATGGTGTAGACCAAAATTAAAATCTTCTAATTTTTGGGCTGCCCTAACCTGCAATTTCGTACACTCTTCCCCTTTTAACCATTGGAGAAATTATAAGCACTAGCAGATACAGTGTATGCTCAGTATCTCGCTTGAGTGCTTACATAGGCCTGTGTGAGTGCCCAGACGTAATATCTGGTGTCGCAGTATTTGTGACGGCCATGTAAGCCCTTTCTTTTGACCCAAGAACCTACTTATAGTGCATTCTGATTGCAGAATCGAAATTATGGATGGTGTGCGTCACTGGGATATGTTTCGCGAGAAGGGAATATGGAGAGTAACTGCCTCTCGAGGTTTGAGTCAACGTGGGAGAGGAATGGTATACGTTCTACGTTCCGATGCATCTGTGCTCTACTTTTGTTCGGTGGCCAACCGATGGAAGATTGTCCGGGATCACCGTCCGTGGACACAACACGGTCCTCTCTCACAATGGAGACGCGGGGGTAGCGGAAAAGGGGGGAGTACCTAGCAATATCCCAGGAGTGGGACTCCAAATGGGGAGGAAGGGAAATGGAAAGTTGAAATGGAAAATTGAAATGGAAAGTTGAAATGGAAAATTGAAATGGAAAGTTGCAATGGAAAATAGAAATGGGAAACAAAACTGGAAAATTCACAAGGACAGGAAAGAAAGAATAGAAAAAAATAAAGTACATATTAAAGGAATGGAAAACCTCCATTGATAACATAAACTCTTAGGAATCCTGCTGATTCTTAATGTGTTTGACTTAACAAGAATTTTTACATTGCTATCATGCTATTTTACTTGAATTCTGTTCTCTCTGTAACTGATATCCATCCGTTTATTTAGATCATAAGATTTAAGTTAAGAAAGCCCCATTGCCACCCTTATAAGTAGTATGTAGATATAAGAGAAACAGTTACCATAGTTTTTGTATAGTAAGTGTCATTCAGTCATTTATGAGTATTATTGGATAATTGTCAATTACAAAAAGCATTTTTGTTTTGATTGGGTGCTATAATAATTTCCATATTGTTATTTATGAGTTTTATTGGACAATTGTTATTTACAAACTGCACTTTTTTTGTTTTGATTGGGTATAATAATAATTTCCATTTTGTTATTTATATGTATTATTAAATATCTGCCATTTACAACCTGCATTTTATTGTTTTAATTGGGTTCTGTATTACTTTCCATTTTGTTATTGATAAGTATTATTGAATAATTGTCCCTTAGATAAAACTGTTATAATTTTTTTATTGCAGTATACTAATTGTCACTCTGTCATTAATTAATAACCAACTAATGTAGTTGTGAATTCTTAATGAGACATTTTTATCAAAGGACAATTGAAATTATGTAATTAGAATGATTGTTATTAGAATAGATTTTTTTTTCTAAATCATATAATTTATATATTGGGTGTACCCTTGATAATGAATTTGATTTGAACTTTTCAGGTAACTTTGATATGTAGTAAAAAGAATATGGTAACTCTAATATGTAATACATAGTACAAGGTAAACTGAATGAGTAATTATGTTTTGCTTATGGCCTATAAAGATATATGTTAACAAGTTTAAATATTGATCAAACACTCTTGTGATTTATACTGCATTTAGATGTACTTGACCTAATATGAATTTTTACAAAGCTATTATGTTATTTTACATGCACTCTGTAAAATCTGCAGATGCTATCTATCCTCCTTTTGCTGTGAGTTAATGTTTCTCCAGGAAAGGACATTTCTGGAGTGGGTTGTGGAGAGTGACGCATATATCACGCCTAAGGTTGCCAAGTCAAGTATTCTGGTACCCCGTGTACAAACAGGGAGTTCTCAGGTGACTTTCTCTGTTGTTGAGAATATTCCTACATCTCCGTGGGAGAACCTGCATCGTTGTAGCCCCCCGCACCATATGTTATGGGGTATTTCCCCAAGTGGGAGTTTCTTTTTGAACTGCTAAACATGATTGGAGGAGACATGAGCGCAAGCCATGCCCCTTCCTCTTTGTTGTGTGTTTTTTAATGACCTGAAGTCTGATATAGGTCAGGCAAAGTTCCAGGACACAAAGTTTTGTAATAGTAATAATAATAATAATAATAATAATAATAATAATAATAATAATAATAATAATAATAATAATAATAATAATAATAATACATACATACATATACCTTGGCTTTTCCCCCCTTAAATTGGGGGGTAGCCGACATCAAGAAAGGAAAGTTTGGGGAGAAATAATAATAATAATAATAATAATAATAATAATAATAATAATAATAATAATAATAATAATAATAATAATAATAATAATAATATTAATAATAATAGTAAAAATAATAATAATAATAATAATAATAATAATAATAATAATAATAATAATAATAATAATAATAATAATAATAAAGATAATAATAGTAATATCAATAATAACATTTTTTTTTTTGTTGGATGTTCACCCTTGAGGGTGAGCGGACCTTCCACTTGTGGCCCGCAGTAATAATAACAGCAACAACACAACAGAAG